>JALMQS010000537.1:1290390-1538466 GCA_024734495.1 Forficula auricularia | reverse complement strand
AATCTCAAGTATGCAAGTCTAATAGTTTTTGAGTTATGGGGGGGGGGCCTGGAAAGTAGCTTGAAGGGAAATGGCCGACACACTGACCGTGTGTCTAGATTACTATATCAGGCATATTATAAGTACACATAGAAATTTTACAAACAAAATCCACCTTCTTTTATTTATTTGCAAACATATTTAAAAATTTGCGCTGATGGAAATGTCCATGTCTCGGCGAATAGACATAAGAGCTAATCCGGTAAGTCTATCGCTTGGCCACAGGAGTTCCTTATATCTGGATTTTCTAAGCCTCCTCAAAGTAGAAAATGTTCTCTCTGGAGTGCATCAAAGTCACCGGCAAAATTGCAAAAATGTTTTATTATTTTTAATTTTTAAATTCATATTTATATAAAAAAACTAATTACCCGCTGTTATAAATGCTTTTTTTTTTTTATTTATTGTCAACGGGAACAAAACATTTAGGACAGCACATAAAAAAAGCAACACATCTTAATATATTTAAATTAGCATATATTTCGGGGGGGGGTTTCCGTCCCTCTAATCCCCCACCCAGGGTATGCCCTTGGTTAGATATAAATGTTTAAGGCCCCCATGGACATTATAATTAAACCAATTTATTCTTTTATTTAAAGCCAAAATAATATTAAAAATAACACAACATAATTATAATATAGATAAATAAATTTATTAACTATAATCTGTTCTAAGATTTTGACAATCTGCATAAGATCTTGATCAATTCGAGATTAGAATGAACTTTTTCTATTCAACTGTTTAATTTATGGAAAATTAACAATGTTCAATATAGATAACAATTAATTATTTAATAAATAAACAAAATCTTTTATTTATATTCCATGACATGTTGTCAATAGAAAACTAACCTGTATAAATTGGTAATTAGAACCACAGATTGCAATTTCAGCCATAATGGATATATTTTCTTCACGATCAAACAAAAAATTAATAGATAATATTGAATGGAATAGTTTTTTAATTTAATAAAAATATATACTTGAATATTAGTATATTCGAAAAGAAAAATTATGAGAGAAATGAATGTGTTTTTCTTTACAAGAAATAATGCTAAATAGAATAATTCCGCCAGATGTCAGGGCAGTCGATTAAAAATGTTCCTTCCAATTTTGAATCCAACGAATATTAATTAAATACTCTAATGCCTCGCAATTGAAGAGTTTTGTTTTCCAATAAAGTTCAATTCTCATGGTATTCAGCACCAGCCCCCAGGAAAGGTGGGACAGTTACCCCTGGGCCCGGCACTAGAACTGTTAAATAAATTTTTGTACTTTTACAATTTATTACTTACCTTTTTCTTATACACTCAACAGCAAAATAACCAGACAGTTGATAATTTTTTTCTTTTTTGATAAAAATGAATTAAAATCTTTCATAAAATAATCGGAACCAAAAATATATTGAATAATAATAGATATAATTTAAAATGTTAACACTTTCGATTAATTCGTGCAAACATAATTTATTATACAATTGGATGTTAGTAACGAAAAGTCAAATGAAAGTATATCAACTACCCTGAAGAAGGAGAGAATAAATCTCCGAAACGTCGGTTATCGAATAAATGTAAAATAATAAAACCGATATAGTCTTATTTTTTACAACCACCTTGACCGCTCTCATCAACATCCAATTGTATATTTATACCAGTCCGTCTCCTAAAGAAAAACTATCAAATAATTTATTATATATATATATAAATTAATTTAATGAAAATCGATCATTTATTTATTCTTTGTCTTCCAAACTGTTCCAAAATCTCTTATACGAGACATTTTTTTTAATTTACCATATTTTTTTATTTTAATAAATTGACGTTGGCAATTTTCTGTTTTTTAAATCATATTTATTAAGCCAGAAAAAAAATTAAATTGCCGTTTTATCTTTAGAAATAATTTTTAATTACCTATCGAGTCAAAATATTGAAATATTTTTCTTTAATATTGTATTTATTCATTTTATCTCAAAATTATCTAGTGTCTGGGTTTTATTTGCCGTTGAATGTATATAATCAACTAGTGTGGTCACCACACGACTTTCACATTCTCACTTGTTTGAAATCATCGCGACACTCCTAATATTACCCCCTTACTTTATTTCAATCGGATTAAAATTTATAACGACTAATAACTCATGACACTTGTGTACACCAATTTTTAAAAATCGTTACAGCCGTTTTTGAGAAATTAAAAAAAAAACTTTCATGTACCATAAATGTCAACTTCCGGTTTTCCGATTTCAACTAAAAGCTTGCTGTACAGCTTCTAGCCTGTATCGAGCTTAACATTCGAATTTCGTAGATCTGATACTTATGGTCAAAGGGGTGGTACATACGTACTGATCTACTTGATTTTTGGCCCCTTAGTGGCCTCTGGGGACCACAATATCTGGTTTTATGTCCTAAATCCAGTTTCCAACTATTAAGGGTAGGCTTAAAACTCCAACGTTTGTCACGTGGTCCACCCAAGATATCCTCAATAACCGCCCGTAGATCCACATCTCAAATGCTTCAATTTTCTTCTAATACTTTGCTTCCATTCTGTATATATTAAAACAGGGAACACATAGCACTCTACTGTTCTAATTTTTTGTAGCCAGAGAAAGATCCCCTCAACTTAAGAGATGTCTCATTTTTGAGAGGGCTGCCTCCCTTGCCAGCCATTTCCTCTTTCTTTGCATTTTCCATGTAGATTCTTCTGGATGGGTGTTGGAAGAGTGTGTTTGCTACTACTAAACTGTGCTTACTGCAAAATTCAATTAATCTTTCGCCCTTTCATTCTATCTCCTAGACCGTGTTCGCCCACCACTTTTCCTTCTTTGCCTTTTCCTACTCTTGCATTCCAATCCCCCATAATTATTAAATTTTCATCCTTTAACGCGCTTCATCAGGTTTTCAATTTGTTCGTACATTTCTTCTTATATCTTGGTCATCCTTATATGATGTAGTAGTCATGTATACCTGGATTATCACAGTATCTTCGGTTTCGAATCCACTGTGATCATAACAACTTTGCTTACCTGAAGATAATTCTTTACCTTGCCCTATTTTTTTATTCATAATAATGCCCACTCCTGCCTGCCCATTCTGCCCCCCCCCCGTATGAATGATTCTATGGCTGTTTTCAAACCAAAAATCTCCCTCTACTGGGTATCTCATTTCAATTAATCCCATATTAATTACATTATTGAAAAATGTGAAAGAAAAATTAACTCTCTCAAAACAGTATGCAATACAACATGGGGAGCAGATCCTGCAACATGTTTACTAATATATAGAAGTTTTATCAGACCCCATCTGGATTACGGTTGTCCATTATTTCACAATGCCGCCAAAACAATTACTAACAAATTAGCTATAATCCAATACAGATGTATAAAGACAATGCACAGGAGCCCTCAAATCTTCACCTACAAATGCATTAATTACAGAGGCAAAAGAAATGCCACTATATCTAAGAAGAAATTCTATATGTAAAAATTATATTATTAAAAAAATTGCTATAAATGACTGTTTAGTGATAGAGTCAATATCAAGAATTCAAAATTTATTTACTACTCGTAGAATTCAAAATATTACATTTTCATATGTAAATAGTACTCTTCATGTCCAAGATACTATGCCTAATTTTAAATTTTTTCCAAAATTTGGTTTATATACATTTAATTATTCTATACAAAATTTTAAAATTAAAACGTATACTCTTCCTTATTCTGCTAATACACCTGATCTTAATACTTTATTTCTTAATCATATCAGAACTCATTTTGTTGATTATTGTATAATTTACACTGACTGATCTAAAAGCTCTGACACGAGTTTGGTTGGATCTGCTTTTATGTGCCCGCAAAGGAATACCAGTAAAACTTTTAAAATTCCGAAAGATGCTTCAATATTTACGGCTGAATGTCTCGCAGTATGGGAATCTATAAAATTCTTTAAACAAGAAAACTTTGAGAATAAATGCCTTATTTGTACAGATTCCCTCAGCATCATACATTCGATAAATGGTTTTTCAAAAAACAATAATCCATCATACCTTATATAGCGCAAGAGCCCACGACGGCCAGACCTTCGTTATTTTATAAAAGCTAAAAGGTTTTCTGTGCATGTCCCCTATACAGGTAAGAACGACCAGCGACTATAGAGTTTGGGTTGTGGTTACTTTGGCAGGTAATAGGTAATAAAGGTGTATAAAATAGTACTTTAAATTCGTTAAAGTATAAAGCTCAATTTTTTTATATTTTCTTCGGGATAACTTTAGAAATCTCGTCATCCATTGCCGGACACTTATGACAGTTGCTACCCCCTGCCAGACACCCCTAAACTTTAATAAATTATAATTATACTTTCGTTACAAATTACAAATGAAGAAGTTCTTGGAAGAATCGGAGAAAGAAGAACCTTGTGGAAGAGTCTGAAGAAGAGAAGAGGTCAGATCATGGGGCACACACTGAGACATGGGGGACTGCTTAGGTATATCTTGGAGGGGGAGGTGGGAAAGAAAAGGGGAAGGGGAAGACCCAGATTAGAATATTTCAACCAAATAATTGGGGATATGGGATGCCAGACATTTAGAGAGGTCAAACAGCTGGCGGGGGACAGAGTCGAGTGGAGACGGATTGTTGCATCAAACCAGTCATAGGACTGTATACTCAATGATGATGATGATACTTTCGTTATAATATAAAAGATAAATTTTATATATGTTACTTGGCGACCTATAAAAAATGTTACCTCAATAGGCGGACAGTTTTAATGGTTTTTACATAGATTTTTGACATTTCGGTTATTATTGATAACCATTGGTGAAGACATGGAGGATTCGACTTAAAATCAAAAATAACCATCGATTCTTATCTAATACTAGAGGAATAACCTTATTGCATTCCATTTTTGTTGTTTTGACTATTAATGGCAACCTCTACTAAAAACGTGGAAGAATCGACTTAAAATCAAAGACTAAACTCTTTTATGGCAAACCACTCAAGCTTGATTTATTAAAGTTTAGGGGTGTCTGGCAGGGGGTAGCAACTGTCATAAGTGTCGGGCAATGGATGACGAGATTTCTAAAGTTATCCCGAAGTAAATATAAAAAAATTGAGCTTTATTGTCTCGTACTTCAATTTATTGATACACATTTGATCTTGGCGGTTTTTATAAGTTCCATGTACTTGTACTTATAAAGAGTGAGTCATCTCTTATCCATTAGAAAATGTGTTTCTCTTTCATCCTCACTTACTACTTCGCTTTCATATGAGTTGAAGCTCTTAATTTTTTATAAGTTTCTTTTTTCCTATCCATTTTTACACCTTTTCCCTTGTTCAGCGCTAAACATTTACTTATATCATATTTCCTATCTCATCATTTACTTAAATCATTTCCTCAAAGAAGTGAAATTACAAACACCATATTCACATTCATCATTTTGCCAATTCGAAAATTGGCTGGTCCTTCAGTCTCCTGCAGGCGAATTCCATCGGCATTCGATAGTAAGTACAAATTTATCTTATTAACCTCGCCTGCCACATTTATACTTTAACGAATTTAAAGTACTATTTTATACACCTTTATTACCTGTTACCTGCCAAAGTAACCACAACCCAAACTCTATAGTCGCTGGTCGTTCTTACCTGTATAGGGGTCTTGGTTTAAAATCAATTTCTCTGTCTTCAGCAATGGTTACTAATAAAAACCGAAACGTCAAAAATCCAATATAGAATGATTATTCCTCAAGTACTAGATGAGAATCAATCGCTATTTTTGATTTAAACTCGATTTCTCTATGTCTTCAGCAAAGTTAATGAATAAGAAAACACCGCTGTTGCTATGGTTACTTATAAAATTTCCTCCCAAATTTTTAGCATTTCACAGAGAAGCATATCCATTCTTACTTAAACAAGGTTAAATGATCTATAAAACGATCAAATGAATAAATTTTAAAGAATGTAAAAAAGTACTATCTTACTCTAGAGTAAAGTACTTTAAAATATAATTTTACTAAAAACTTTATTTGTCCTTTTTTGTGGTCCCCAAGGTACTTATTTAGGATATTAAATTTTATCCAAATTGGTTAAGTCACTTATAAGATATTTAGAAAAAACTAAAAAAGTACTGAAATAAAGTACTAATGTTTGTGCCCCGATATGTACCAAAAACTAATCAGCGCTTCATTTTGTTAAACCAATGATAGGTTTTCAATTTCATTTCAATCGGTGCAACGGTGTGGAAAAAATCGTGGGCCAAAAAACGATAACATACATACATCCATACATCCATCCGCACGCACTAAATGAAAAAATCGCACTTTTTGGCCTCTCGGTGAGACCCCATGTAATTTTTGGCAAAACCGTTACGTGTTAAAATTCAACCTAATCGAATACTACAATTTGTGACTTTAATTGAGTCCATGGGTTCCGTAGTCTTTACCTGAGGACCCTTTGAAGTCGCGCTTGCCGCCAGACCGATTGCAATACTTTCCCCATGCTTCGCATTGGATAAAGTAAAAAATAAAAAAATTGTTCTAAGCAGGGGTTCCCAAACTTTTCCGAATCGCGGCGCCTTTTTCAATTAAAATTTTTCCATGCCACCCTACCCTAAATAAAAGCACATATAGTAAATCAAACCAAATACCGTATTTGGTCTCTTTAAATATTCTTGAATTAGATTCGATAAAAATTTCTTGAGAATTAATAGTTTAGGGGGGGGGTGTTGTTTTCATTTTTGGCAATTTTTGCTTATAACTCGAAAAATATCAACTTTTCGTTTACTTGGACCACTTTTTTGAAAAATTCTTAGATTTATAGATTTTCAGCATTTTTCATGACAGGATATGATCCGAATCCTCAAAAGTGTCATGGAAAATGCTGGATATCTATAAATCTAAGAGTTTTTTCAAAAAAGTAGTCCAAGTAAACGTTCAAGTCAATAAAATTTTCTAGAGAAGGAAACAGAAAGAAAGTTTCTAGGATGAGTAGTTTTTATTTTATCAAGGAAAAACTGCAATTTATTTCAAAAAATTGCAGTTTTTCAAAACTTCAACTCTTTTCGCGACACGAGCTACCATTATCCAATTAAGATGAAACTTTGTTTACTTTATAGCAAATTTAATGTAGTTTAAAATCTATGTAGTGGTATTTGTCGAAAATGTGCTCTTTCATGGTCAAAATGGGAAAAAAACGAAAAAAGTGCGAGTTTTTGGGATTTACTTAAACAGAAAAAATACCCCAATTTTAAACTAGCTCTTGAGCTCGAACAATTGGTCAGAGAAAAACCTAAATGATGAAATTCGTAGGAAGTTTTATCAACTTTCATTTTGAATAGGAAGATTTTTTACGAAAAGTTGATAGTTTTTGAGTTATAAGCAAAAAAGCCGCCACAAAATGAGATTTTTTTACCTTTTTTTGCATTTTTAACAATGTTAGCAAACTTCAGATTCGGATTCAGCATACCCAAAAACACATAGGATCGAAAAATCAAAACTACCCCAAGACTTTCCGTCTAAAAACACAATTTAACTGGACTATTATTTATTTTATTTAAAAAAAAATTCCCACTAAATATTTTGCTTTCTGGATTGACCCCCCCCACATGAAAATTTTCTGGCTACACCACTTGGTATGTCTAATCAGATGTAGGTAAGAGATAAAAATGAATAATAAATATAATAGATATTCCAAATATTCGAGAGTGCTCAGCATCTTTCTCAGTGGAAACCACTCCCCACCAATGTGCCGACTCCATCAGTTGGTCCACATTGATGGGGAGTGGTTTCCACTGAGGAAGAGATGCTGAGAACGCTCTCGAAATATTTGGAATAACCATTTGAAAAACAAAATAAATTACTGGAAAGAAACAAATTCAGTTTATTTATCCTAACAATAAAAAATTAATATATCCAGTACACACCAAGCCAGCAAAATTCTTATAAATATAATAGATTTTTACCTTCTCACTTTTTTTTGTCTAGTTAAGTCTAAGCTTGCTTCAATTAATTATGAAGTTTCGCGGCGCACCTGTGAAGAGGTATCGGCTCCCCTGTGTGTCGCGGCGCACAGTTTGAGAACCTCTGGTCGAATGGATTCATTTCGAGGTCATTAAGGTAGTTATTTCAGAGAATATAGAACAGACAATAAGGATTCATAATTCATAACCTCAAAACTTTTTGCTGTTTATGTACCACTACTAGCCAATCCTGTGCACGTTTGACAAATCTAGCAACACTGTCCGAGCCTGTATATTTTATCATAGAAATGTTAGATAAAGTACGTTATAAAGGAAGATTTATAAAACAAAAGTTCTTAATAAGCAATTGAAAGCTGTTGCGACAATGGCTGAAGCGAAAAAACGTCAAAAATGTACTAAAGTTAACCACATTTTAGGTTAAAAACATCCGTTGTTGCCAGCTTATTTTAAGTGTAAATTTTTCAATATACATTTTTCATTATTTATTCATTATTATCCCAGAAACTGCGTTGTAACTATGAATTAAAATTTTCTTAAAATATGTATTAGTTATTGTTTAATGTTGGTTTAGTTTTTTATAACAATGGTAAGAAGAGTTTCTTAATTATAATTAAATATGTATGTGATCTTTCCGATATCCCGTATAGTGCAATATATGAGTCTGAAAAGCTCTATGTTTGGAATTTAATATCTCTGGAACTATATTGTTCATAAATTTCGTTTTGCCACCAATCGATGCACAAGTATTTAAATAATAATCTATCTAAATCTAAAAAATCCTAAGAAAACTCACATGAGCTTAGCTTGTAATTATAGGCCAGTGAGTTTAAATTTTAGAGAGGTTGGTAGACTCTCATATCCGCTCGTATTTGGAAGGGCAAGGATGGTTCTATCATAGGCAACATGGTTTTAGAAAAAAATTATTCCTGTAATTCTCAATTAGTTTCTTTTATTCAGGAATTACAGGAAGCTTTAGATAAAAGTCAGTGTGTAGATGCAGTATTTTTGGACTTTGCCAAGGCTTTCGATAAAGTCAGTCATAAAATTATTTTAGAAAAATTAAACTCGTCAGGGTTGTCTGTTAAGTTAATTAAATTTATTCGGTGTTTTCTTAGGGTTAGAACACAAATTGTAAAAGTGGGTAATGGTCTGTGTGATAGAGTAGATGTCACGTCTGGGGTGATTCAAGGTAGTGTTCTGGGTCCTCTTCTTTTTCTTATATATGTAAATGATTTGCCTTTCTATCGTGCAATCATCTATTAGGCTTTTCGCGGATGATTGTGTCGTATATAGAGTAATTGATAATGATTGTGATAGCCTTACTTACAGAATGACCTGGATCAAATTGAAGGATGGTCTAGATCCAATTCAATGGAACTAAACCATTCCAAGTCAAATTTGGTTAGATTTAGTACTAGAAATCTGGTTAGTCCTCAAAATTATTACATTGGTGGAAATATTATCAATGAATCTAAATTTTATAAATATTTAGGCAAATTTAAAGTGGGACATGCATATTAGTTATATAGTCAATAAGGCTTATAGGAAATTGGGGATGTTTGGTAGAATTTTGAAGGGTACATCTAGAGAAGTTAAGTCAAAAGTTTATTTAACTTATGTAAGACCTAATTTAGAGTATTGTTCAGTGGTTTGGGACAAACATCCACAACGATTAGAGAGAAAAATTGATATGGTACAAAGGAGGGCGGCTAGATTTGTTTTTGGTAAATTTGATAAGTTTAGTAGTGTCACTTCAATGATTAATGAATTAGGATGGTCTAGCTTATTGGAGAGAAGGGAATGGGATAAATTAAAAGTGATTTTCAAAGCCTATAAGGGTTTTAGGAGTTGGGAGGAAATAACGAATAGATTTCAGGAACCAAATTATTTAGGTAGAGCTGATCATAGAAAAAGATTCGTAAGCCAAGATTCTTGAAAAATATCGGTTTACATTCAATTGTAGGATCTGGCATTGATTTGTGGAACAGTCTGTCTGTTACTACTTGGGATTATAGTCCTCTGCCCCCTATGATTAAATCAATTATAAATTTTGTCAAGTCCTAATGTCCTAGAGTTGTGCAAAATTTTATTTAGTTCTCACAAGCAGAGATTAGGTGAGGTAGAGAGGGTCATACCATCCTTGTTAAGGTTTTGACCAGGTTTCCTTAACAACTTATGGCAAATGCCGGGATGGCTAATGCGTCGCTTGCTCCTGGTATCGGGTTTTTTCGCGGAATTTTTAAATTACTTTTTGTCTTTTGATGGAAATCTATGGTCATGTTATTTGTTAATGAGCATACATTTCTATTTTTTTATTTATTTATTTTTTTTTTACTTGTTTATTATTTGTTAAATTGATGTAATTAATTTGTATTGATGTTTATTAATGTATTGTAGCTAGATTGTATTGATGTTTGGAGGACCTAGCCACCGAGGACTTGTGCCTCTAAGCAGGTCGAGGAATAAAGATTTATGAGGAAACAACTACCTATCTTAAATAAAAATAAAATAAAATAACTTCCATTAGATTTTAAAGAACTTTTTTTGGCTTTTCGGCCTTTCTAGCCATAAGCCATTACGATACTAATTATTTTTTATTAAATTTGTCTTTATCCCCCCCCCCCCCCCCGGGGAGGTCAGGTTTTACTTTTATATATCAAATTAATGAAAAAAAAAAGAAAAACAATTACTATAAAATAAATAAAATCTAATTTTTATAATTTCGATTACATTGTAAATAAATAATATATAATAAAAAAAATTCAATAATATTATTTGATAATATCTACCGATATCTATATAAATGGTATTCTATTATGTAAACATTAATTAAACAATCAAATAGCGAAGGATCGAAAAGAATCATGGGAATTTTCCGGTAAACAATTTTCATTTCGATGTGACTCCAAACAGTTTAAATATATGTGGGAATTTACTCCCCCTTGAAAATTTCGGCGAAATTTTTATAATTATTATATAAACCTATAAGTAGGTATATAAAATTTATTTAAAAATTTATCAATTACATTTTTTCAAATACATTTGAATAATAAATTATGACCATAACCCTGATGGATTTTTGGTTTCCCGTCCATGTTGCTTTTTATAATTAATACTAGCTGCTGGCCGTAGGCACGCTCCCTGGACCCCAGCCCTTGAACTTCACCCTCACCCCCCACTTCCACCCACCACCCCAAAACTCCATTCCGCACCCTAACCCACTACCCACCCCCAAACTCCTCCAGCACCCCAAACCCCGTCCCCACACCAGAACCCACACCCCACTCACCTCGGACCCCGCACCCCATCCACCCCGGACCCCACCCCGTGCCCTCCAACCCTGCGCACCACACGCCCGCCTAACCCCCATCCCCGCTATGCCCCCTGGACTCCGCCCCGCCACTCACCATCCTACTCCGCCTCACTCCTCACCACACCCCCATTCCACCCCTGCACCCACCCTCCGCACCCAGTTTTTGCATTTCTAGCCTTCTAGTGACCCACAGGTTATGTATACAAAATTTGGTTGAGTTTGGCCCAAGAGAAAGAATTTTCATTTTTTGACCCTCCCGACCCCATTTTGGGTGGTTAGTTTTTGCATTTCTAGATCTCTAGCGGCCCATGTATACAAAATTTGGTTGAGTTTGCTCCAAGGGCAAGAATTTACATTTTTTCACCCCCTCCCCTTTTGGGTGGTTTTTGGGAAATTTTTTTTAAACAAAAGTTGTCAGAAATCATATCCCCTACAACTTTGTTTATTATAAAATTTGGCGTAATGTTAATTGTTTAGGAGTTATTCTGATAATTTTCATTCATGCGCCCCCCCCCCAAACCCCCTTCTGGGGTCAAAATATCAAAACGTTATATAGCTAAAAACGTAAGTTAGAAGACATTTGATGTAAATATGAAATTTCATAATAATCCCTTCAGTCGTTTTTACGTGAATCGTGAGCAACTTTTCGGAAACCACTGAAACAGACAGACATACATACAGACAGACAGGAATTTTGTTGAGGGTCTTTTCGTTCATAACTTTGCTTGAAAAGTGTGCAACCAAAATTTGGCGTGATTTGGAGCAATGTAGAGACAAAACCTTAATTTTATATATATATATAGATAAACGTTCAATTTATGCAGTCACTAGTGGATTGAACAACATTAATGAAGTGTGCCTATCCAGAAATATTTTTCAATTTATTTGAATTTGGAAGCTTTGGTCCTGAAAAGAAGAGGAAGAATCTTCTCTTTGCAGCGGATTTGTGTGAAATTTGGCAAGTCTGAAAGTGAATTTCCAGCTTCAAGAGTGACGAATTTTTCACACCATCCTCAGAGAAATCAATCACCAAAAATCCAACCGATTAGTGTTTTTAAGTTCTAGGGATGTTTTTATTAAGGAAATCGAGCCCGTGAGGAATACTTACTAGACAGGTGAGTTCAGTAAACAATTGCATCAATATTATTATTATTTAAAAGGAATCGTAGGGATTTGGACTTGACTTTAAATTAAATAGGCCTAATTAAATAAAAAACTTTGTATTTAATTTAAAGATAAGTCCAACTCGCTACGATTCTATTAATTATTAATCATGGACACGAATAATGAAATATTATTATTATTATTATTATTGCAGTAGCCCAGTCAAATTAGACAAATCGGTGCAAAAAAGCACAGAATTTTGGAAATGGTCTTAGCACTAGAATCGCCCGAAGCCGTCAATTTGACGGTTTTCACATTTCATTTCTCTTTCATTTCACTCAAGCTTGAGTTGTTTGCCATAAAAGAATTTAGTCTTTATGATTTTAAGTCGATTCTTCCACGTTTTCAGTAGAGGTTGCCATTAATAGTCAAAACATCACAAATGGAATGCAATAAGGTTATTCCTCTAGTATTAGACAAGAATCGATCGTTATTTTTGATTTTAAGTCGATTCCTCCATGTCTTCAGCAATGGTTACCAATAATAATCGAAGCGTCAAAAATCTAATGTAGAATTATTATTCCTCAAGTAATAGATGAGAATCAATCGCTATTTTTGATTTTTAAGTCGATTCCTCCATGTCTTCAGCAATGGTTACCACAATTAAAACTGAAACGTCAAAAATCCAATATAAAATGGTTATTCCTCGACTATTAAATGAGCATCGATCATTATTTTTGAATTAAAGTCAACATGAACTGCAAATTGCAAGTGATATCTGATTAATAATAAAGGAATAAACATATTAATATTTCAAATGAATTTGGATAAAGTTTAGCAACGATCCGTTGCAGTTTATTTTTTTGTGCCTATGTTACCTCATATCTCTGCCAATTGTCAACCGATTTTGAAAAAATTTTTTGCAATTGGGTCCAGTCTAGCTTCCGATTGGTATATTAACATGAAATTACTTTTTGAAGTTGGTGCCAAACATATACATTTTATGAATCGCACTCGACGGATCTTACTTAGTACGTTTGGCGGGTACGCTCGCTTATAGGTATAGTTTGTTTGGTACCGACTTTAAAAAGTAATTTCATGTTAATATTTAGTCGTTTAGTTGTAACTAATTAAGATAATAATTATTTTATACCTTTTAGTGTATTTTATTTGTTGCATTTATTTTTTTGAAGTCGGTTTTTATTTTTTTCTTAAAAATTTTTATTTTTCTCTTTTTAGTGATGTTATTAATAGTGATCATATCATCAGAACTTGACCAAATTAATATGACAGCATCCCTAAGACACCCCCTTTCGGATAAAAAAAGAACCATCGAAATCGGTTCATAAACAAAGAGGTTAGGTCTAAACAAACCTAATAAAAAAGGTCTAATACCTATGAAAAAATCGAAAAAAATGGGACCAATCGGAAGGTAGAGTGGACCCAATGCAAAAAAAAATTTCAAAATCGGTTGACAATTGGCGGAGATATGAGGTAACATAGGCACAAAAAAAAAAAAAAAAAAATTCAGTCGAATAGAGAACCTCCTCCTTTTTTGAAGTCGGTTAAAAATGGTCTATATTTTGTAAATAACCATCCTATAGTAAATTAAAGAGGACAGAATTCATATTGACCAGACAAAGTGATAGATAATGAAGGTTAAATAAGTATTAATTACCTAGACCGATTTAACTTGTTGCCCGGCATTATAAATAATGCCCTGATTAATCACTTGGTTCATAACATATAGAGTGGTCTTTGTGGAAAACGTGCTCCTTCATGGTCAAAATAATTTTTTAAGAAAAATAAAAACCGACTTCAAAAAATTAAATGCAACAAATAAAATACACTAAAAGGTATAAAATAATTATTATCTTATTTAGTTACAACTAAACTACAAAATATTAACATGAAATTACTTTTTTAAGTCGGTGCCAAACAGATACCTTTTATGAATCGCATTGGCACCGAGTACAAAAAGTAATTTCATGTTAATATTTCGTAGTTTAGTTGTAACTAAATAAGTTAATAAATATTTTATACCTTTTAGTGTATATTATTTGTTGCATTTAATTTTTTTGAAGTCGGTTTTATTTTTTTCTTAAAAATTATTTTTATATCTAATTTGACTGGGCTACAGAGGGTTGATGAAGATATCAGTAATGCAGGATCCACCAGGTTAAACAAAGCTTCCAGAATAGGACGTTTTGGCCTTAATTTTATTGGTGTATGATATATGTGTATGATTTCTAATTACTGAGGATGGCCCAATGAAATTTATCCCAAAACATCTTATTCTGGAAGTTTTATGGAGCTCCCCCTTTATGCATCCCGCTTTGGCTGATATCTCCATTAGGCCTCTTCCATTACATCACACCCACGAGTATTAACAATGTTATCATTATTATCAAACAAATTATTTCAATTTATTATTAGGTCCTCTCAGCAGACAGGCGAGCCATTCTAATAATGGTATTTAAGGAATCTGGTGTTGGTACTTGGTGAAACATTTTTTTTTAAATTATTGGGTAAAAATACTTGGTAGGTTTCACTAAAAGACTCCCCTTCATTTCGAACCATGTTACAAACCCTATAGCTTCAACTCTTAGAACGTCTGGCATAACTCCTGCTTTATATAATAAAAACACTTTAGGTTCAAAGCTAATTAATAATAAATTAGACAAAATTGACAAATTAGATAAATCAGGGGTATATAAATTGACTGATAATTGCGACGCAATCTACATAGGACAAACTGGACGCTCTTTTAGAACTCGCTACTCGGAACATGAAAGAGCATTTAATAGTCTTAGCAGATCAGATGATATTAATATGGAATCTACTTCTACCTTCGCCAATCATCTACATTTGAATAAACACACCTCTTCTATTAGCCACTTAGTTCCGTTACATTTCGAAAGAAAGGGCTTACGTTTAGATTTTTTAGAGTCAACCGAAATAAAATTAGCTCTCTCAAATAAAACGAATATACTAAATAATCAATTAGAAGTTAAGAAAAGTACTATCATTGATTACATTCTTTAAATATTTGCAAATTTGTTTTGTCTGTAAATTCTCATTTCTCAGAAGAGTATTCAAAATTAAACAAAATAGACTTCTCCCTCTACTAATTTTAAATATTTACCCTTTTGTTATCTTAAAAATAAATTTTACCATTGACTTGTATTCAATTTCGACTTATCCAGGTCAGTTACTTTCTGTTTCTCCTGAAGATGGGTTAGTCATCCGAAATATATATATATCGAGATTAAAGATTCTCCAAAAATAAATTCGTTTTATTTTTTTATATCTTAATGTGAAACCTACCAAGTATTTTTATCCAATAATTCTAATAATGGATTAATGCAAAAATTTTCAAATTTTTTTTGCTAATTGTGTTTAAAAATATCTGAAACGTGGAAAAAAATCATTTTTAAAAACGATTTTTTTTTCTGTCTGGATAAGAATTGACTTACTTCTGGATATCAGAATCGATCTCACTTTTGATGGAAAAAACAATTATATCTCCCGAAAAATTTGAGTTTGATTTTTTTATGTCTTTAATTACGTTCGAAATGAGTGAATTTTTGAAATTTTTTCATAATTTTATTTCAAGTATTTAATTGAAATTGAGTTAATATAAAAATTACATAAACTCGACAAATTCGAATCTCTCAATATTTAAAAATTAAAAAAAAAATTAACCATCAACTTCTACTTAAGATATCTTTGCAGTGATAGTTCACCTCCTTTGTTAAAAAAAAATTTATTTTTTATTTTTGAATCCAGATAAAAAAACACTAAAAACAAAAATTTGGTGATCTTCTAAAAGCTATTATAATACTAGTCTGTCTCACTAATAAGGAATTTTAGATTTAGATAAATTATTGCCTCGAATTATTACAGTAAGATGTTGGTTCAATGAACTAAACGTTAGTAATATGTTTATGATAAATAAAAAACATAAATATCTACATATTAAAAATATACAAATATTTAATAAAAAATAAATAAATAATTTTTTCTATATAAAAACTTTCTTTTATTTCGAACTGCACTAAAAAGCACAAAATAAGTATATTTTTAAAATTATTTTCCCTTCATTGTTTTTTTTATTTCAATTTTATTTTCTTAGAAAATCATAAGATGGAATGGAATATTTTTAATTATATGTCAGAAGAGAGACTCCTCGGGAATCGAACCCGAGTGCCAGTAACAGCAATTCGGGGCATCTTACTCACCTGCGAGGTGCAAACCTCTCTGTCATATGTAAACGTGTTAAATATTTTACTTAAAGATTGTTATCTTAATTTGTAAAATTTCGCGATATAGTGATTCCAAATTTAAACATATAGCCATGCCATATAATTTAAATAAAGGTCGTTGAGTGATTCGAATTTTGAAGAGAATGACTTTTCCTAATTGAATATGAAAGATTTCAATTTGCCGATGGTAATAGATTCAAATTTTCTTAGAAAATCATTAGACGGTGTCATCTATTAAATCCGATGGAATGGAATATTTTTAATTATTATTTAAAATAATTATTTATTTAACGCGATTACATATGTCAGAGAGGTTCGCAACTCGCAGGTGAGCCATTTGTCGCGGATTGCTGTTACTGGCACTCGGGTTCGATTCCCGAGGGGTGAAAAACACCCCTTCTGACGTATTATTAAAAATATTCCATTCCATCGGATTTAATAGATGACACCATCTTATGATTTTCTAAGAATATTTGAATCTATTACAAATTGAAATCTTTCATATTTAATTTTATTTGTTGAATTTTTTAAAATATACCCTGCTTGGTAGTCTTTCTTGAAGGTTAAAAAAAAAATAAAAAAATCACTAATTAATTATTGCTTTTTTATTCATCCGCTTGTTTTCTTTTGATTCACAAATGCATGTACAAATACACCATGTTTTTATTAACTTCATGTGTAATATTTACTTTGAACTGCGTAGGCTGAGCCCCTGCAAGTTAGACGGATTGAACACTAGAGAGCACCACTGGTTGTCTAAATCCAGGCGCTCGAAATATAAGCTCTATTCATCAACCTAATAAAAAATGTTTTTAAAACAATATAATGAATCATATATTTTATTAATTAATTTATCTATATATAGAAGAAATTGTTTTGAGATGGCTTTAAACTGAATTTGTACAGATGTAATTAATGATGTGAATCATTTACTTTGAACTTCGTAGGCTGAGCTCCTGCAAGTTAGATAGATTGAAGGCTAGAGAGCACCACTGGTTGTCTAAGTCCAGACGCTCGAATATAAGCTCTATTCATCAACCTAATAAAAAATCTTTGTAAAACAATATAATGAATCATATATTTGATTAATTAATTTATCTATATATAGAAGAAATTGTTTTGAGATGGCTTTAAACTGAACTTGTACAGATGTAATTATTGATGTGAATCATTTACTTTGAACTTTGTAGGCTGAGCCCCTACAAGTTAGATAGATTCAACGCTAGAGAGCACTACTGGTTGTCTAAATCCAGGCGCTCGAAATATAAGCTCTATTCATCAACCTAATAAAAAACTTTTTAAATCAAATTAATGAATCATATATTTTATTCATTAAATTACCTCTACCATATATTTAGAAGAAATGTTGTTTTGAGATGGCTTTAAACTGGACTTGTAATGTAATTATTGATTAAGAGACAGGCAGAAAATATCATCCTTGAAAATGATCTTTCTCCTGGATTCATGCATTTCTAAACAGGATCTACATATAAAAAAAGATAGGGGACATTTAAAAGAATTTTAAATATAATGCTAGTACTCGAACATTTAAGATATATATTTTTGTTGCTATTTTGATTTTAGAAATGTCTGAAACGTGAACAAAATTTTAACTGTGAATTTTGGTCTCGGAATACGAAATCTTTTAAATAATAACCAAAGTATGTTCTTTGATTGACACTCAAAAGATCTACAAATATGTTCAAAAGACATAGAGGACGATATACTATTTTTATTTATCTTGTAATATATGAGCAAATATCGTAGAAAGTTTTGATGCCAACAAATTTGTTGTTTCTGTTGGTAGTATTTTATTATTTTTTATTTTAATAAAATAATATTAAATTTTGGGCTTTCTATCTTCAAAACTTCTTGTTAAAAAATATTCCAATTCAGAAAAAAATTTGCATTTTTAGATGCAGGATAGCAAACACCAATGAATTGAAATTCGGCAAACAAAATTTCTAATATAAGAGGATAAACAATGTTTAAAAACTAAATCGAAAAGAGACAGAAACATTCTAAATACCCTATTTATGGCATTCTGTATAGGTAATATTGATAAAAAAAGCAAAAATATTAATATTTATTCAAAAGTTGATGAAATATTCTTAACACTTCCTAAAAGATAATACGATAAGACCTATATAAAAATATTATTGATCAACAAGCAAATAATATCAAAATCTGTGGGTCACTAAAAGGCTAAAATTGCAAAAACTGGGTGCGGGGGTGGGGTGAAGAGTGAAACTCAAACTTGAGTTGTTTACCAAAAAAGAATTTAGTCTTTTTGATTTTAAGTCGATTCTTCCACGTTTTCAGTAGAGGTTGCCATTAATAGTCAAAACATCAAAAATGGAATGCAATAAGGTTATTCCTCTAGTATAAGATAAGAATCGATCGTTATTTTTGATTGTAAGCCGATTCCTCCATGTCTTCAGCAATGGTTACCAATAATAATCGAAGCGTCAAAAATCTAATGTAAAATTGTTATTCCTCGAGTATTATATGAGAATCGATTGCTATTTTTGATTTTAAGTCGATTCCTCCATGTCTACAGCAATGGTTACTAATAATAACCGAAATGTCAAAATTCCAATATAGAATGGTTATTCCTCAAGTACTAGATGAGAATCAATCAATATTTTTGATTTTAACTCGATTCCTCTATGTCTTCAGCAATGGTTACCAATAAAAACTGAAACGTCAAAATTCCAATATAGAATGGTTATTCCTCAAGTACTAGATGAGAATCAATCGCTATTTTTGATTTCAAGTCGATTCCTCTATGTCTTCGAAGCAATGGTTACCAATAAAAACCGAAACGTCAAAAATTCAATATAGAATAGTTATTCCTCAAGTACTAGATGAGAATCAATAGCTGTTTTTGATTTTAAATCGATTCCTCTATGTCTTCAGCAATGGTTACCAATGAAAACCGAAACGTCAAAACTTCCAATATAGAATGGTTATTCCTCAAGTACTAGATGAGAATCAATCAATATTTTTGATTTTAACTCGATTCCTCTATGTCTCCAGCAATGGTTACCAATAAAAACCGAAACGTCAAAATTCCAATATAGAATGGTTATTCCTCAAGTACTAGATGAGAATCAATCGCTATTTTTGATTTCAAGTCGATTCCTCTATGTCTTCAGCAATGGTTACCAATAAAAACCGAAACGTCAAAATTCCAATATAGAATGGTTATTCCTCAAGTACTAGATGAGAATCAATCGCTATTTTTGATTTCAAGTCGATTCCTCTATGTCTTCAGCAATGGTTACCAATAAAAACCGAAACGTCAAAAATCCAATATAAAATGGTTATTCCTCAAGTACTAGATGAGAATCAATCGCTATTTTTGGTTTTAAGTCGATTCCTCTATAAAGGTAACGGATAAGAAAAGAACGCAGTTGCTATGGTTACTTATAAACTTTCCTCCCAAATTTTTAGCATTTCACAGAGAAAAGCCTATCCACTCTTACTTAGTTAGGTTAAATGAGTCCTATATTACCATAAACACATCAAATGAATAAATTTTAAAGAATTCAAAAATCTTACTTTAGAGTAAAGTACTTTAAAATATAATTTTACTAAAAACTTTATTTAACCTTTTTTGTCGGCCCCAAGGTACTTAATTAGGATATTAAATTTCATCAAAATTGGTTAAGTCATTTTAAAGATATTTAGAAAAAACTAAAAAAGTACTGAAATAAATAATGTTGTATAATACTAATGTTTGTGGGCCGATATGTACCAAAATCTAATCATCGCTTCATTTTGTTAAAATGATGGTAGGTTTTCAATTTCATTTCAATCGGTGCAAAGGTGTGGAAAAAATCGTGGACGAAAAAAACGATAACACACATCCATCCATCCATCCATCCATCCATCCGCACGCACTTCCAAAAAAATGGCACTTTTTGGCCTCTCGACGAGATTCCAGGTAACTTTTGGCAAAACCGCCACATGCTAAAATTCAATCTCATTGAATTCTTCAATTTGTGACCTTAATTGAGTCCATGGATTCCGTAGTCTTTACCTGAGGACCCGTTGAAGTCGCGATTGCCGCGCGACCGTTTGCAATACTTTCTACCATGATTCGCATTGGATAAAGTAAAAAAGGAAAATTTACATATATATTTAATTATAATTAAGAAACCCTTCTTACCATTTTTATAAAATACTAAACCAACATTAAACAATAACTAATACATATTTTAAGACAATTTTGATTCATAGTTACAACACAGTTTTTGAGATAATAAGGAATAAGTAATGAAAAATGTATACAAAAAAGGAAAATTTACATACATATTTAATTATAATTAAGAAACAATTCTTACCATTTTTATAAAATACTAAACCAACATTAAACAATAACTAATACATATTTTAAGACAATTTTGATTTAGAGTCACAACACAGTTTCTGAGATAATAAGGAATAAATAATCAAAAATGTATAAAAAAAAGGAAAATTTACATACATATTTAATTATAATTAAGAAACAATTCTTACCATTTTTATAAAATACTAAACCAACATTAAACAATAACTAATACATATTTTAAGACAATTTTGATTCATAGTTACAACACAGTTTTTGAGATAATAAGGAATAAATAATGAAAAATGTATACAAAAAAGGAAAATTTACATACATATTTAATTATAATTAAGAAACAATTCTTACCATTTTTATAAAATACTAAACCAAGATTAAACAATAACGAATACATATTTTAAGACAATTTTGATTCATAGTTACAACACAGTTTTTGAGATAATAAGGAATAAATAATGAAAAATGTATAAAAAAAAGGAAAATTTACATACATATTTAATTATAATTAAGAAACCCTTCTTACCATTTTTAAAATTCAACCTAATTGAATACTACAATTTGTGACTTTAATTGAGACTATGGGTTCCGTAGTCTTTACCTGAGGAGCTTTTGAAGTCGCGCTTGCCGCGAGACCGAATACAATACTTTATCCTTGCTTTGCATTGGATAAAGTAAAAATGAAAAAAAACAACGCATAATGAACAATCGTAACTTAAGTGTAGTCACCTTGCGGAATGGATGGTCGCAGATAGTGTTTAATATCATTTCCGCACTTACTGTTGACATGCGAAGAAGCCATTCTCTTTATGAGAAATATGCTTTCAGGGGTTGAGGATTAGAGTTAAGAGATTGCATTAGTCTTAAATCAATTCAAGATAATTTACAATGTTTATTTTTGAATTTTTCAATTAAAAATTAAAAATAAAAGAACAAAATGCTGAGTGTCTGCATCTCGATACCGATTATAAGTCAAGAACTAAAAGCCAAAAGAGAGTTCGGTTTGGTGTCCAAATGTGTGTATTTCTAATGCGAAGAACAAATTAGATTTTGTGCTCTCTAGCTTCAGAGAACTCGGTTTAAAAATTCAAAAAACACCTTTTTTGAATCACTTATTGATATTTTATTATTGTATTTTGATTTAAATTAATAAACCAAGTTTTTCAATTTCTCTTTATATTTTAATTTATTTATTTATTTATTTATTTTGAAACAAATTAATAGTTAAATCAATTAAAATATTATATATTATAATTACAAAATATCTTTAATTTTGCTAAGTTTATTCACGAAAACGTACCGAGTCTGGAAAAAGTTTTCCAAAAACCAAAAATATCGATAGATTCTCATCTAGTACTTGAGGAATAACCATTCTATATTGGATTTTTTACATTTCGGATATTATTAATAGCCATTGCTGAAGACACAGACGAATCGATTTAAAATCAAAAGTAGCCATTGATTCTCATCTAATACTTGAGGAATAACAATTTTACATTAGAATTTTCACGCTTCGATTAATGTAACCATTGCTGAAGACATGGAGGGATCGGCTTAAAATAAAAAACAACGATCGATTCTTATCCTAGAGGAATAACCTTATTACATTCCATTTTTGATGTTTTGACTATTAATGGTGTAGCGGCCCGCTTTTGCTCATGGCGACGAGCCTTGAGACACGGCCGCTAGATGACTCAGTCGGATCGTTGAGTCGCTTTTGCATGAGTGAAATATATTCACCCATGCTATAATTAAAGCTACTCGATTCGACTGGAGTAGCGAACGGATTCGGACATTCGAATCTGGAGGGGCCAAACGCCAACCAGCAGCCCCTCCCCTGCACACACTCTATATGAGCACGCAACATACAACCTGCACTCAACAGATTGTTAGGACCCCATCGACTTGATGGGGGGCGCACAAAGCACCACACAGCACTCACCTCACGAGAGCCCTAACAATAAATGGCAACCTCTACGGTAAACGTCGAGGAATTGACTTAAAAGCAAAAACGCAGGAATTATTTAATGGGTTAAAGTGGTGTTTCCTAAAGTGTAAATAAAATTAAAAAAATTAAAAAATCTTTTAAATTAATTTGGAGATTTTTTTATTTATATCTATACATATTTCGGGCTATGATATGGTAGCCGCCGCGCATCGGACGCGTGTTAAACGGCTGGAGGGATGACGACTATCTTTAGGCTAGTCAATATGATATGGTAACAATATTTGAACATATCGTGTGGAGTCAGAATCTGATCTGTGTAAGGTCTTTGAAGGTAAGCTCGTGTAATTTCTCGTTTTGTTGTTCCGCCTATTTCATCGCAAGGATTTTTCCCTAGGTGTTTAAGATTCAAGTTTAAGAATTATTAACTTTTAAGGAGTTCGGTGTTGGTTCTAGGTGAAACATTTTAATATAATAATAAAACTAAGATACGAGGTAGGTTTCACAAAAAAGAAATAAAACAAAATTGAGTTTTGAGTTCGATATATTTCGGGGGTTAGCCCATCATCAGGAGTCTAAGAAAACTGATTACATATTGGAAAAAATAGTTTTACAAGTAAGAATTTTTAAAATTTTTTTAAAAATGTATATGGTAGGGGGAATGTAGGGGACCAGTCAGGTACCTGTCCATTCGCTATTATAATATCAGGTATAGATAGATCCCTTTCACCCAGCTCAAATCTCAATAGAAAATATTAATCCTTAGAACAACAACTACCCCCCCTCTTCCCCTACATTCCCCCTACCATATACATTTTTAAAAAAATTTTAAAAATTCTTACTTGTAAAACTATTTTTCCAATATGTAATCAGTTTTCTTAGACTCCTGATGATGGGCTAACCCCCGAAATATATCGAACTCAAAACTCAATTTTGTTTTATTTCTTTTGTGAAACCTACCTCGTATCTTAGTTTTATTATTATATTAAGAATTATTACTCATATTGTTATCACTGTCCATTGTTATTTAAATTAAGAAATATTTATTCATTTATTGTATGTAATTATTTAATCATCATTCGATCAATGTAAATTGTAATAATTTCAAGCCCTTATTGGTTAACTTGGCACTGCATGAGCGTGTAGAAGACTGGCGTTTTTACTATAATTCACTGCATTATTACTCTAAATGTGAGTCTCTGTCATAATTTTGTTGTGAGAGATTCCTATTTGTATAAAGAACATTTTGTAAAATTTCAATTTTTTTCAATAACTCCTTTTTCAGTTTTTACCTGTGAAAATTGACATTTAAAGGGTTTCGGTCATTTTTGAAAAGCTCTAGAAAAAAACGAATGCATTCTCAAGACTACAATTTATACTGCAGGTAGTTATATAAGTATACAACATAGAAATAACTTATTATTAGTGAGTCTCTTTTTTCTTCATAAAAATTTATGAAATTAAAAAGTAACGATTTATAAATTTTTTCCGAGTTTTTACAGGAAGAGTTTGACTGATTCTCTGGCATAATAGAAAAATTAAAATAATGTATACCTGAAGTTCATTTCATGCTGAACACATTGGTTTTTGAATTATTCTGCTATCCTTAAAAATAGTTTGGCAATTAAACTTTCCGCAAACCACGTTTTTATTAAAATATGCACAAAATGGTTGCCAAAAAAAAAAACTATGACATAAATTTTTTTCAAGTACTGTTTTTTGACTGTATTTATAGGGAACTCATGATAAAAAATCAGGAAAATATATAAAATCATAAGCAACAAATTTTATTTAAATTGGGTGATTTGAAATGGATTGACCCTTATTCCTTTCTTGTATTATTTCTATTTTAATAGTTCCTCAACAAGAACAATTTTTATTCGACTAAAACTCGTCTGAACTTGTCTTTTACATGCTTGAACTGGAACATTTACGTACCAGGCAGGGACTTCAAACCTTCTATCAGCGCCCTTTTCAGAAAAATCATTCATTTTAATTGCCCCCTGAAACTATGCAACATTTTTATTTCATTTCGAGAACCAATATACTTTTCAAAACAAAAAACGTTTTTTATGGAAATATTTGAAATAACGGATAATAATTTGAAAATTAAAAAATCGTCCTATATCTTTGTGAAAATACTCTAAATGTTTGAAATTATAGGGATGCGTTGCATCCACAGCATCCATGGACAGCACGCCAGTGATTTCTATCCTTTCTAAGATATATATATTTATCTTATTCTAAGATTAGATCCTTTAAAAATTACTTTTATATTGTCAACATAAGTAAAATTCGTGTAAGTATAGATACTATTTTCAGGACAAAGGCTATTCAAAACGTATTTATCCAAAAAATAATACAGCTTTTTAGAGCCTTTTTTTTCCAAAATATCGAGCCTTTTTTGCGCTTTCTACTTATAAGAAAATAAAAAAAAAGTTGATATATTATCACGTGGATGTGATAAAAGAATAAAGAAATTAACAGCTATTTCTCCGTGGTCATTTTAATAATTAATTGGTTTATTTATTTTATAACCTACTAATAGTTCAATACAAATACTATTAGATAATACAATTTATAAATTTTGATAATTAGATAACAATTATTGATTCCATTATCCTTGTTAATAATGCAAAGTGTCATTTATACAATCGATTTTAGAAGTTCGATTCAATTACCCAATCAAACACTTTTAGTAGTTGCTTGATGCAGTGTCGAACTATTCCAATCCAAATATGGATTTCGCCAGCTCTACTCGCTTCACTGTTTTCCCCAACCGCTTATACGGGATTTTCCCATATTACGTGACTGGTTCATCATGGGCTCCTATCCTCCAGATCAACCGCTTTTCGAAATACCTCGGCAACACGATGTTTCTCTGCATGTTTGTCCTTTTATATTACATCAGCCACCTGTCTACGAAGAATCTTGAAAGTTTCGTTGAGTTATTGGGCTTCTACAATTTCATCTTCTGCTTGTTCAATATTATCTTTACGAGTAGGAAGAACGCCAAGCAACTGCAGTCCATTCATTTGTTCTTTTGCAGGTTTTCTTCGAACCCAATGTTCTCCGTCTGTCAGCGCAAGGTCACCCTCTTCTGTCAGCTTAACTTCTTCTTGTCCCTCATTCTATACATCACTCTATCCTGCTTCTATGCCTATTACATCCCTTCCTCCTTCAACGTCTCATACTATTATTTCCACATCTCCTACCCATACTATCATCTATTCATACTACTTTTTTTCACCTACCTCTTCACTCTCAACTCATTATTCGTTGTTTTGAATAAAAACACGAACACCCTCTCTAGTGAAATTATCCAAATGCACGTACAATTACGATCCCAACAGTGTAACATTAACGACGTCTTTGGATTATATCTTTTGACTTTAATGCTAAATATTTTGGTCACTTGCGTCTCTACTAGTTTTACTATTTACAATTTGAAATCATATAATCTATTTGAATATATTAACAATGGAATTAAAATATTTAATTTAACTTTGAATATCTTATATCTTGCGTATTTTACTTCATCTATAATAAATGAGGTGAGTAATAGTTTATATAAAATAAATTCAATAATCTTCTTCTTCTTCTTCTGGTACACGTTGAGTTGATTAAAAAGAACAAAATATATTTTCCCAAAATAATTGAAAACTTTTTAAATACCCAATATAATAATTTGTAAATACGCTGTTTTGATTTCAATAAACATCATTTTCTGGTCACATTCCTACAAATTGTCATTTAAGGCGAAATGAAAAGAGGAAGGAGTCAGGGCTTCGTAATTTGCGATACTGGTACGAATTAAGTACTCGGTTACTGAACAAGTTGCAGATTCTGCATTTAGTGGCCTACGTTCTTGGAGGACGTGGCACTTGAATAAAGATATAGGTATAGACAACACAATCTTGGCTTTCTGGACCATAATTAATATCAAATGTTTTCTTTTTTAAGTTTAAACCAAATTGGAGAAGAAATAAGGACATCTTGGGTAAATAGCAGAGTGACTTATTTATTTATTGGCTTTTTTGGCTCTTAAATAATTACATTTACATAAATAATTTAATATAATTTGACAATAATTTTTAAGCTATTGCATAGCTTTTATCGCGGGCTTTGAGCGCGGCGACCGAATCGAGAAATTCCGTAACGAAAATAACCTAACACCCCCCACTCCGACCGGCACAATTACTTAGATAGCCGAGTCTCCCCTCCAACTGGCCAGCCGGGATCTGCTAAAGGCCGGCGGAACATCCCGAGTCTCGGAGAGGTGGCTCCGGCGGAGGGGTCACCCCTCCTGCTTGACTCGAGCAGCTCCGCTGGCTCTCGGCCTTCGCTCGGCGGAGGTAAGCGGAATGGAAGGGCAGTCATTGGATACATATTTTATCAACTTACCACAGTAATGAGACAAGCTAATGTTGCATTTTCACAAGTTTTGACAAAAATAAAATTTATAATTCCAGCAGAAGACACGCTCTTTTATTGTCTGCTTCAATATATAAAAATTCTGCTACTCTCGGCCCAAAAACTTTCAATTCACTTTTTAAATACTTTTATTTTTGATGTTTGGTCTATCTCTTTGTTTTCTAGTATGTTTTTTATGAACCAAAAATTTTTTCCAGGCTAGGACATTTCTTCTTCTAATTTCTTGAGTTGTTTTGTTTTTTAAAATGATTAATTGTCCTAGATAAACTTTTTCTGATTTTCATGGAATGGGGGATTCGTTTTGTCAAATTGTACTTCTTCTTGTTCTCCATTTCACATAATTAAAGATTTTTTGGTATTTATTTTTAATCCTGTTTTTTTTTGCTTTCCTGAATTAATTCTTTTATCATTTTCTCTATTTGGGTTTTTGAGTTAGCTATCAGCACTACGTCATCCGCGAATCTTAAATTATTTATATATGTTCCGTTTATTTTTAAGCCTTTTTCTTCCCATTGTAGTTTTCGGAACATTTCTTCCAATCCGCAATTAAATAGCATTGGCGAAAGGTGATTTCCTTGCTTCGCGCCTTTTTTTACAGGGAAGAATGTTCCTGGTGTCTCTAGGATGACAGTTGTTATAGATTTTTCTTAAAATGTTGTCATAGTGTGAATTTATTCCTTGAGAGATCATTGCCTCAAATATAAACTCAGGGTATATAGAGTCGAATGACTTTTCATAATATATAAAAGCAAGATAAATGTCTATTTGATATTCTTTGAATTTTTCTATAATCTGATTAACAATATGCAGATGGTCAGAAGTAGAGTATCCGTTTCTAAATCCTGCTTGCTCCGCGGGTTGGTTGAATATCATTATTTTTTCCATTCTATTATAGAGTAGTTTCATAAAATTTTTTCCAAGATTTGACTATAGTGTTAATGGTCTATAATTATTTATGTCTTTTGGATCTCCTTTTTTAAATAGAATGATTATATTAGATATTTTCCATTGGGTTGGTATTATTTGACTTTTTAGAATGTTGTTATATATTAATGTTAGTGGTTTTATAATTATATTTATAGAATATTTCAAAGTTTCATTTTATATACCGTCAATTTCAGGTGTTTTTTCCTGTTTTAATTTTTTTTAATTATATATTCGACTTCGCATTCTAGAAAATCTGGAATATTTTCATCTTTATTTGTTTTATCAATTTTTCTTTTGGTTTCTTCATTATAATATAATTTTTTGTAGTAATCGAATGTTTTCAACATTTGATTCAATCTCGAATCAAATGTAGGGAATTTTTGTCAAATATTGAGTGAAAATAATATCTGAACTTATATATTTCTAACTTGAAATAATGATCTTAAATAAATTTTATAATTTTTCTCATTAATATATCAAAGAATAATTGATATATCAAGTTCAAATATTATTTTTCACTCAATATTTGACAAAAAATTCACTACATTTTATTCGCGATTGAATCAAATGTAGAAAACATTCGATTAATTAATGGCAAGCATCTAACATACATGCTAATCGACCGAGCGCTCTGGGCTGGGAGATTAAATATATAACATCTTAGATTTCAAATTCATTTGGTGATCCATCCGAATGTCATGCGGGCTATACGCGAAATGACGTTCGATTGTAGCTGTGGCGATTCACAAAACTGTCGGTAGAGCGCGCCACATATTCAATCACTTTCAACACACAAGTTGTATTTTAACAGAAAAACAAACAAATATACAAAATATCGATATTTGTAATATACATCACACACATGCAACCATATGTAAAGATTTATCATAAATAAATTACCACCAAGGCGAGGGATAAATTATGCAATGCAAGAAATAAACAGATCAATTTCAGAAGTGATAAATATGTCCATTTTGATTAAATATAAGTCATGACAATTCAATAGCAACTTAGATTCAAGTGCAATACACTTGAAGATTGAGGTGATACCTACACAACGGGGGTCTCTTACTGGTACGGTAGCCCGAAGTGTATCGAATAGTATCATCTCTTTCCCTACAAGTTCACCTGCGTCCACTCGCCTTGTGTCGTGTACCAATTTTATATGTGCATTTTTATTTAACCCTAACCGCCTACCTCTTTCCACGCTATATATGCTACTACTCGCTTTATAGCTAAATGGATCACATCTTTTCTCTCTTGGTCCAGACTTATGACTCCCCAGACTCCAATAGTGTAATCCGCAGTAGTCTCGCGATAAATATCTTTTTCAAATAAGCGCGTTCAAAACAACTCTCATTGATATATCAATTATTCTTTGATATATTAATGAGAAAAATTGTAAAATTTATTTTTTGTAGTAGTTAGTAGCAATTTCTAAAATATTTGTACTATTATTTTCTACAATTTTATTATTGTTTGTTAGATTTGTAATTAATTGATTTCCTCAGGCAATTTCTTTTTTTAGTTTTTTCATTGAGGTGTGTGGTTCTATTAGAGATTTTATTAAATTATCGTTATAGTTTTTAAAATCTTTTTTGATATTATATTTTACTAATTTGCACATTAAGTTATGTTCTAGACGATTTTCGTATTAGTTTCTTTTTGTTTTTAGTCTGTTTCTTTTTTCAATTAGTTTTTTAGTATTATCTGTTAGTTTAGGAATGCTTTCCGATTCTTCTGTTGATTTCTTTTGTATATTTTTGAGATTTCTTTCTAGTACATTATATTGATATTGGATTTGTTCAGCTTTAGAATAGTCAATTATTTTTAATTCATTTTCTATTTTATATAATATTTCATTTTGAATTTTTTGAAAGTCTAGAAATGGTTTTTTGTTCCATTTGTGCGTGGCTTATACTTAACTTATAATACAGGGGTGGCCAGTAACCTTCACTTTGGGAGCCTCAAATTTATAAAACTGTTTCAAAGCGAGCCACATTGTTTGGAGATTAATTAATGGTTTAATAATAAAGACACATATTTTATTTTATAAAATATAAATGAAGTAACATTTATTTTTAATTTAATTTTTGCATTATTATTTTTTTAATTAAATTATTATACTTTTTGGGGAGTCGGGTAGCTCAGTCAGCTAACGCGCTGACCTCGCTTCGGCATCGATCGATTATGACGATGTTGGAGTGGAGGTCCGGGGTTCGATCCTGGCTGACAAATAAAAATTTCTACCGGCTGAAAACTCGGCTCCCTCACTAACCCTACTAACACTATACTTATGTGCTGTCTAAATGGGCTTTGTTCCCGGTGACATTAAATAAATTAAATAAATAAAAAAATTATACTTTTTAAAATCAGTATTATTCAAGAGGGTTCAAGAGCCGCACGAGATTGACTGAAGAGCCGCATGCGGCTCGCGAGTCACGTTGTGGCCACCTCTGATATAATATATGGTCATAAAGTTTCATTCTGAATCCTAAAAAGTCCCGATAAATAAATTATTCTAAGAATTCAATAAATTGATTTGTAATAGTTTTGTCATGACAACACAATACATTTCATTACTTTAAGTGGTCAATAAATTAATAAATTTATTAACTGAAATTTTATTACAGCTCAGTTCAAGCCTTTTAGTTTTCCACAATGAGTTTTGTCAAAGCCATCCGAATTCTTCTTGTTCCCTGTAAATTCCTGGGGATTATTTTAATGAATCTCAAAGATCCGCAAAAGAAATTGAATTCTAAATCGATCCTTTTTTGGAAATTTTACAGAATCATGTTGATGATAGTGTCGGGAGGCATTTTTCTTTGATAACTTATTTAATTATCCAAAAGTTAACCTCATAGATCTTGTAGTATTTCTACATTCTTTATCTTTCATGATTTCGTCATCAATTCTTTTATATGTCACTGTTTGCAGAGCTGAGGCAATAAAACAACTGTTTGTAAAATTCTATGATTTAAGTGAAACCCCTTTCTATTCCGAAACCAATTATCAACCGGTGTCTGTTCTCTGTACATTTTTGACATTTTTTGCCTTCCTATTACAAATTCAACATACAATCCCAATTATTCAAAATTTACAAAATATCGGGTTCTTTGAGCTGATGAACTTTTTTGTTTATACTTGGTTAGGCCAGACCTACAATTACTCATTTTTTCTAATCAAAACCTACATATTTCTCTTATCCCTTTATTTTTCTAAAATTAATACTTTTCTTAATAAAAAGATTATATCCCGAAAATGTGTACGCATTTTAATGGACATTTACACAAAAAATTATGAATTAGCTGATGATTTGAAAAGTGTTTTCGATATTTTTTTCTTGGCTGTTCTTTTGTGTGAATTTTTCTGGATAATTTCAATTATGTATTCAAAAATATATATTTTCGTTGAATTTGGTTATATTTCAGCTAATGAAATTTTTGATTTTATCACATCTATTTCTGTTTCCATTATTTATATAGCCATTTTTTTATGGATATGCTCGAAAACCAAAAATATGGTGAGTGTTTATTGTGGATATTATTATTATTTAATTGTAAGTTAATTTAATTATAAGCCACACTCACGTACAGTGCCGTTACGGCGACCGGTGCGAAAGGATAAAATGTCTCCCCCCCCCCCCGTCTTATATTTTTTATTACAATAATTTTTTTTTTTGAAAATTATTAATAAAATGTACCTATTACAGAAACAAATTTAAGTAAACTATAATTGGAATAACATTTTAAATAAATACTTAGATGTTCACATATAATATAAAGTACATGAAAAATCACAAAAAACATAAACTAGTTACTTATATAAATAAATATAATATAATTATATAACATTTTAAATAAATATTTTATCGTTCGGTGCCTTTGTCTTTCGGCATCTTTATCGTTCGGCGCCTTCCCAACTAGCAAAATAGCTGTGTAATTTTAAAGTTAAAGAACTAATTTGTTCTTTAGTTGTTATATAAGTGCTCCGCAGTAGCAAATTGGTTATATTAGAGTCTCGGCAATCACCATTTTGACACAGTAACATAATTGCTGCGATTTAAGCCAATAGAACGTTTAAGAAGCAAAATTACACGACTTTTAAGCAGCTAGTGATATAATGGTTGTATAATTGTTTCACTTTTTTGACATTCAAAAGTAACCAATAACATGAGCAACACTAATTATTTTCAGAACATGATTTTTGTTCATGAATTTCATTTTTTCACTGATAAATAATATCTAAACTTTCTTTTTTGGTAATAAAAATTTTTGTAAGTTAAAAAACAGCTGAGTTTTATTCTTATTTCAAAAACGCCCTACCACATCACCCACGAGGAAGAAGACTATGCAGATGAAATATATTAGAAGCTAATCAATTTATCGAGACTTTTTCTCGAATTGGATATTTTATTTGTATTTTACCTCCGCAACTATAAATTATATGTACAATAATGTTTGTTTGATTTTTTATATGTTTATTAAATATATTTAATAAATTTTATTCTATTTTTTCAAATTAATACTAATTATTTTTTTATTTTTCTAGGTAAATTGGATTTATGAATGAATAAATATTTTGTTGGTCATCAGCTTGGAGAGAACTATTATAGTTGACCCGGAAGATGACTTTTGGTATGAATATTTCCCATTAAGTAAAACTTTAGTTTAGTTTTACATAATTGGAAAATTCTATTCAAAAGAAACTTATATTCCGAATGAACTATTAGTTCATCAAGCTGGTAGCCAACAACATTTATTTATTTATAAATTGAATTTACATAACCTCAATCCTTACAGCAATTATAAAACCTCTAAAGAACTGTTTTATAATGGTATTCTTTTACTTGGATTAAGCCTGTATAACAGCTACCCAATACCCTTACACAGCTTTTATACAACTAACAAACCTCAATCCTTGCAGCAATTATAATACCTCTAAAGAACAGTTTTATAATGGTATTCTTTTACTTGGATTAAGCCTGTATAACAGCTACCCAATACCCTTACACAGCTTTTATACAACTAACAAACCTCAATCCTTGCAGCAATTATAAAACCTCTAAAGAACAGTTTTATAATGGTATTCTTTTACTTGGATTAAGCCTGTATAACAGCTACCCAATACCCTTACACAGCTTTTATACAACTAACAAACCTCAATCCTTACAGCAATTATAAAACCTCTAAAGAACAGTTTTATAATGGTATTCTTTTACTTGGATTAAGCCTGTATAACAGCTACCCAATACCCTTACACAGCTTTTATACAACTAAGAAACCTCAATCCTTGCAGCAATTATAAAACCTCTAAAGAACAGTTTTATAATGGTATTCTTTTACTTGGATTAAGCCTGTATAACAGCTACCCAATACCCTTACACAAGCTTTTATACAACTAAGAAACCTCAATCCTTGCAGCAATTATAAAACCTCTAAAGAACAGTTTTATCATGGTATTCTTTTACTTGGATTAAGCCTGTATAACAGCTACCCAATACCCTTACACAAGCTTTTATACAACTATTATGTTTTATAAAGTGGCCCCATTGTTCGTTGTATAAGCGTTCTTAAAACGTTCTTGAGACTATTTTTATGTTTTATTAAATCGCCGTGTTAACATTCTCTCAACTCTTATAAAACATGAAATTGCTAGTAGGGTTATAATTCACGTAACGCGTAATTCACTCAACTATTCAGACTCTCAATCATTTTTTTCGCACCACCCACGCTACGACTCTATACTCACGTCTTTCACTTACAACATCACTTTCTTTGAAATTATTTTATCAATTTCAAATATCTTCATCGTAATCCTTAAAAGACAAAACGAATACGGCTAATAATATTATCTTGTACAGACATATACAGGGAAAAAGCCAATTTATTACATTTTATTTAAGTTTCAAGCCAGCCTTCATCAGTGCAAGTTCTATTATCAATTTTCTTGTTTATTAAAATGAAGAGTTCCGTTATTTTGTTATTGATCAAATCATCAGAACTTGACCAATTATATATGGGACAAACATTAAGGTACTCCCTTTCTAATAAAAAAAATCATTCAAATCGGTCAACATATGAATAAAAAGTTATCGGGAACATACATAAAAAAAAGTGTTGATGAATTGATAACATCCTCCTTTTTTTGAAGTCGGTTAATGAATGAATATTCACTATTTTTCATGCCATCTAGTGAGAAAATGGAGTAACCACATTCTTTTAAGCTTCTCTTAAGATTCTTCTCGCTCTATATTTCGTAATAATATTCTAATTTTTTTACTAATTAAACATTTTTTCGCCAACTCTACGGTCACCGTGGTGCCGCGAACTGACGATGGATTCTTACCAATACCATTTTTCGAGATTTCGCTTAGTTTTCAAGATATCGAGTTTAAAAAAATTCAGTTTTTTTTTCCGATTGTTTTTTATAGAAACCACGGAGACAGTAGTATAACGGGTTCCAGCCCGAAATGAATTTATACAAGCCGAACCGAATATATCTTAACCGAGCCTTCCAAATATGTTTGTTCAGGAACCCATTTTTTTATCTAATCGAACCGAGATGATGAATAGAACCAAATCTATGAAAAGTTCAAAAAGTGAAAATTGTTAACGCCCACTGGGGCTCACTTGAGATAATTTGAGACATCACTAACCATAAATTGAATTTCAGTTCAAATTTGTAGTTTAAAATTTTATTTTTACTTTACGACTTATTATAACTAGTTCTAAAAAAATCCGTCGTTAGATAGCGATGCCACAGTTGCCAATTGGCTAAGTTTCGGTGTAATGTGATAATGTAACCAGTCCCTCAACGAGGTTGAATTTTTGAAAAAGTACAATCTTTGCAAAGAATTGCAGTTTTTCCTTCATAAAATGAATACCACTCATTTCTAGTAACTTGATTCGTGTCTCATTCTCTAAGCAATTTTGTTGACTTGAACTTTTATTTGGACCACTCTTTTGTTAATCTCTTAGATTTGTAGATATTCAGCATTTTCCAAACATGACATGATCCATTTCATGTTTAAGAGGCCCCATTATCATGTCCTGTCTGGAAAATGCTGAATATCTACAAATCTAAGAGATTAACAAAAAAGTGGACCAGGCGAAAATTCAAGTCAACAAAATTCTCTAGAGAATAAAATACGAATCAAGTTTCTAGAATGAGTGGTTTTTATTTAATGAAGGAAAAACTGCAAGTTTTTCAAAAAATTGCACTTTTTCGAAACTTCATTCTCTTTGAGGCACTGGTTACCTTTATCCAATTACGATGAAACTTAGCCAATCTCATTTTTGCCAATTGGCAACTATTAAAAGAGGTCCGCACCTGAAAAATTCGAAAATTCCATTTCTTATGACCACCCTAATACCTATATTTCAACATGGGCTCTATAAAATCCAAGATGGCCGACGGAGGAGTTGGTTTCTATCAAAAATCCCAAGCTAACTACCTAACTAGTACCTACCTGATAAAAATTTGGAGCTTTTATCCGGTGTATAAACGTTTTCATGTTAAGCGACCCCACTAGATAGATATAATTGAGGATTAAATGGAAGGCAGTCCAGGAATAAATAAAAAATGGTTCCATTTCAAAGATTATTTATTGGAAGGTTTTCTTTTTACAGCTTTTGAACCGACATTTCGGAGGATCTTCCCGTATGGAAATAAATAGATTTTCGAAATATGTTGTTTATATATTTTTTGAAAATATATTAAAAATATAAAATTTTTGTGTTAAATTTATATAAAGTTTATGTTTTCTATATATTCTTAAAATATAATTATTTTTATGTCGCTCTAGTAAAAATTTTATATTTTCAAAAAATATATAAACAACATATTTCTAAAATCTATTTATTTTCATACGGGTTCTCTCATTTGTGCCTTAAATAATAATTAAACGGTATTGGACATCAATAATATTTATTTTATTATGTTAAAAAAATTGTACTAAACTGACTATGACTCGTTTAAATATTCAACTTGTTGAAACGTCTCTTGAATAAAATATTAAGAACCAAAAACAGAAAAATTCTTTCATTTCTTATGGGAGAAGTATCCTGTGGTAACCGACTACTACATCCTAGTCAAGTGTTGAATAATCAATAATATTATTAATAATATTATAATTATTTCAAGGGTACCTAAATGTATGACAGGAGGGATTCACTTCTAATTTAAAATAGTGTCCTTAGTATAATTAAAATAATAGAATTCTATCCATAATGGAGAAACTATTCGATAACCTTTTTATGGAATAATATTTATTTATTATATGTTCTTTCAAGCAAGACTACTTCTTTTTAATTAAAGTGTTTTTTTTCTCTCGTCTAATTCAATAACTATTGATTACCTAAGTACAGGCATTCGAGTAAGGCCCCTCATTTGCCGCGATGGATTTCGTTCATGCCACCCGTATTATATTCGTGCCCTGTAAATTTTTTGGCATTCTTCAACTGAATCTAAAAGACCCAGAAAATCATTCCAATTCAAAATCGCTAGTCTTTTATAAATATTTTGGTATTTTTTGTATATTATTTTCGCATTGGGGTTTTATATGGTATTTATCCCATCATCAATTAAACGATATCGAAAATCTGGTTCATTTTTCAAAATATTTCATTTTCATTTTTGCCTCATGGTCATTATTGTATGTTGTTGTATGTCGTGCAAACAATTTAAAACAAATTTATCGAAAATTTTTTTATTTTAAGTAAAAATGTTATTTTTGTAAAAATAAAATTTCATGTAGTCGTAATGCTCTGTAAAATTTTCACATTTCTTGCATTTTTAATGCAAGTACACGAATATTACACGATTTTTCTAATCAACCCGGTTTCGGCATTTTACCAAAAAGTCCTCAACGGGCTTATCGAATTTCTTGTGTTGCCCTACAACCATTTTTTCTTTCAGTTTAATATTTACGTTTTTTTGTTGTATTTATTTATTACGGAAATAAATCAATTTCTGGAGAAGGATTGTAAGGAGCGAAACGTCGTGCGTTCGGCAATTAACATTTACACGGAGATCAGTGACTTGGCTCGAGATTTGAATGAAACGTTTGACGTGTATATTCTAGTGAACATTATGTGCTCCTTTCAAGGCAGCATCTGCATGATTTATACGTTTGTGTATAATTCCGTAGTAACGAACCCCCTGAATTTAGAAGGAATTTTCAATTTGACAATAGATAGTATTTTTCCAGGCATTTATATTGTTATTTTAATTTGGATGTGCTCCATAACAAAAAATATGGTGAGTTTTTTAATATTTATCTATTTATTACTACCTACATATATAAAAACTTAAAATATTCTTGATTGTCCAAATTATTAATATAACTTCCTTATTCTTCCTATCAATCTTACATCAGTAAAAAAGAAAGAAAACTATTGTTAATATTTGAAAAATTTATCATAATTAATACATAAGTGGATGAGAAGATATAGATGTATGTAAATGTATACAAAAAATGTCAAAGATGTTCCACATTCAAGTTTTGTTGGTTGGGTTTTCTCTTTCTTTTCATTTTTGTTCTGATATGTTTGTACAAGTGGTGATATATAAACGAATGATGAAAAGTAAATTGTTGTGTTAACTGAAGATAGGTTTGACTAGGCCCGAAACATGTATTAATAATAATAAATTTTTCAAAAATTAGAAGCTTTTTCACAAAGAGAAACAAAGAGGTTGTCCTCTGCTTGATGTAAATAAACATACACATATATATATCGAGATGATATATCTGTATATATATATATTATTTATTTGTTTGAGACTATAGTTTCTTCATCATCAGTCTTTCTTCAATTATAAATGTTTTTCATGGAGTCAATATCATATGGATATTGAAAACTTGGTGTTCCTTCATCACTGGTGGTCGGCTAGGAACTAATAAAGACATTCCTTTCGGTTCACATTCAAATATAACAATGTGTTTCCCTTTCTCCTTGTTTTACAACGAGAAAGGCTGACAATAGAAGGGTTTTTCTTTTTTCTTTATCTTTTGTTAGCAAACATCTTAAGCAGATTACTGAATGATTTCAAAATTTCTAAAGATTCGATTGCGCTAATTAATTTTGGTTCTTTCTCCTTTTATTAATCTAATACCTGTTCCTTCTGGGAAGGAGTGATTGTTTGAATTTAAATGTCCCGCATAAGAATTTTAGCACTTTTTATTTTTAAAATCCCTTATATGTTCATTTAATTGAATTTTCAGATTTCTCTCTGTCTTCCCTACATAGATTGCTTCGCAATCTTTGCATTTCAAACTATAAACCCCTTCTTTTTCTATATTTGATAATTTCTCTTTTTTATTTGAACCTAAATCTTTTCCTAGAGTAATTGGAGTTTTGAATACTGTTTTGAACCCTAATTTTTTCATATTTTTGTTTTAATTTTTTCCGAAATTTCTCCATAATATGGGAGAACTATTCTAGGATTTCCTTTTTCTTTTTCATTCTTTTGAGAATATATTGATTCAAGGGTTAATTTTTTCATTTTTTTTAATAACATTTGGTCTATAAAGTTTGCCTCGTACCCATTATTTACCGCGATTTCTTTAATTGTCTCTAATTCTTGTGAGTATGCTTTTTCTGATAGAGGTATATTTATTTGTCTATGTATCATTGAATGGAAGGCTGCGTGTTTATGTGACATTGGTCTACTAGAAGATTTTTCTCTCTTTTTAATTATGTTTTTTTTTTTTTTAATGCAATCGAATGCAAGAAGGGGTGCACCAGTAAAGATGCAGCCCCTATGGATCTCGAAAGACCCTTGCATTACCGAAGAGAAGGGAAAGTAGATTAAGTGAGAGGGTGTAGACGTAGGTGTCTATGTACTCCGGTTTTGAAGGTTTGAAGATTATAGGTGCTGGGAAAGATAGAGGCTGGAAGAGAGTTCCAGTTCCTTGAAGTCATGGGGATATATGTATTCGCGAATGAAGTGGTCCGGCACTTTTCTAATTTGACCGCGAGAGAGTGTTGGGAGTCGGCAAAACGCGTGCTACGTGCAAAGCATGCTTTGGGGGGAATTATTGATTTTATCTCATCAGAGCACCTGCCGTGATAGTATCTATAGAAAAGGGAAAGGGCAGAGACATTTCTTCGATGAGCCAGCGAGTCGAGGGAGTCGGTGAGGGTAGAATCGTCAATTAGCCTGACGGCTCGTTTCTGAATTGCATCAAGGGTAGCAAGAGAATATTTTGAGGCTCCTCTCCATAGATGAGAGCCGTATTCGAGACAGGGGCGGATTTGGGCCTTGTAGATGGTGAGAAGTTGTGGGGGTTTGTAAAATCGCTTGGACCTGAATAAGAAGCCAATCTTCCTTGCTGCAGATTTCGCCACAGAGGAGATGTGTTCATTCCAAGACAGGTCAGATGCGACAGAGACGCCCAACATGGATAGGCTGTCACACATTTTCAGGGTATTCGAATCGAAGTGAATATCAGGGAAATCTCTATTTTCGCGTCTAGAAATTAGACAACATTGAGTCTTGTTTGAATTGAAGTTAACTAAATTTTGAGAGCCCCATTTATTCAGTTTGTCTAGGTCGAGAGTAATTGAGGAGGCAACGTTGATTCGATTATTCGGGAGAGAGGGTTTGCCGTGTAGAGTGCTATCGTCGGCGTAACAATGAGTGGGGTTTGCCGTTTGATCGAAAAGGTCGTTTTGTAATATTGATAGGAAGAATAAGGAAGTTATATCATTTATATACACATATGTTGGAAAGGGCATATATAATATTATAAATGTCCGCCTCATATTTAGAAAAACATAAGTTTAAAGCAAATTGGTGGAAGAAACGACGATATCTACCTTGGACCAGTGGTTACCAAACTGTAAGTCGCGACCCACTGGTGAGTAGATATTAGGTGGGCCCTGAAATGATAGGACGATAGTCGCAAGACGTCGGTCAGGCCGTGTCGTTCGACCAACTGCCTTATTGATAAATTCCGGGTACTTTTTTATCAGAGTAGTATATGGTAAGATTGAAGTAATGTTTGGACACGGACTGATAAGTGAATTGCGTGAATATTGATGAGGCAGTCCAAAAAAAAAGAAGATAAATTAAACTATCTTTTTATTCATAAGCTGGCGTTTCGAAGCTTATTCCCTCCTTCATCAGGGTTTTGAAAAGTCAGTGAAGGAAATCCAATGTGACATTCCGCTCTGTCTCCTCTCTCAGTTCCAGTAGCAATAATATATAATATTTCATTCTCAGCAGATTTATAGTATGGTCTTCACTACACTATCAATCTGCTGAGAATGATATACGATATATTATTGTTACTGGAACTGAGAGAGGAGACAGAGCGAATATTGGATTTCCTTCAGTGACTTTTCAAAACTCTGAAGAAGGAGGGAATAAGCTTCCGAAACGTCGGTTTATGAATAAAAAGATAGTTAAAAATATCTTCTTTTTTTGGACTGGCTCATCCACTCAGCAGTATATGATTATTGTATAAGGTGGGCCGGGAACTTTGATATTTTTTTAGATGGGTCGTGGTCCAGATAACTTTGGGAGCCACTGCCTTGGACAAACAAATAGCAGGGAAAAACATACTTACATGACCTTCAAGATTCATTCGGAAGGCAAAAAAATCTCCGATAAGTGTCTTAAAATAGGGTTTTGGATATAATTAATCAGGGGTAGGTCACACATTCAGGAATGGTGAATGAAAGTATTTTTCCTCTTCGTTTACTTTTTTACTTTATCCAATGCGAAGCATGGGAAAAGTATTGTAACATGTCTCGCAACAAGCGCGACTTCAAAGGGTCCTCACTTAAAGACTACAGAACTCATGGTCTCAATTAAACTCACAAATTGTAGTATTCATTTAGGTTAAATTTGCCGTTTTGCCAAAAATTACATGTGGTCTCGTCTAGTGGCCAAAAAGTGCGATTTTTTCATTGTGTGTGTGCGGATGGTTGGATAGATTTTATCGTTTTTTTCGTCCACGATTTTTTCCACACCGTTGCACCGATTGAAATGAAATTGAAAACCTACTATTACTTTAACAAAATGAAGCGCTGATTAGTTTTTGGTACATATATAACATTAGTAATTTGTTCAAATACTATTTTAGTTTTTTCTAAATATCTTTAAAACGACTTGATCAATTTTGATGGAATTTAATATTATAATTAAGTACCTTGAGGACTACTAAAAAGTGTTTATAAAGTTTTTAGTAAAATTATATTTTATAGTACATTACTCTAGAGTAAGATAATACTTTTTTTAATTCTTTATTATGTTTTTTAAACATAGAACTGCAAATAGCCAGTGATATCTGATTAATTATAAAGGAATAAACATATTAATATTTCAAATGACTTTGGATATACACTCAACTGCAAAAAAATCGACCCACCAATAAAAACTTTATTAAAAAGTAAATAAATTTTAATTTTTTTGCAAGGAACCATAACTTATTAAAATGATGCTTATCTCAAGTGTACTTGCCACTTGTTGTTGACTTAGCCCTTGATTAATTAGCCACACAATTTGAATTGCTAGAACTTCAGAAATATCATTTTGTATATTTTATCATATATATATATATATATATATATATTGAAAAAGAAAAATTTTTTATATCTTTTAATTTTTTAATTTTAATGTGAAATAAGTGACCTAGTATACTTAACTCATAGTAAATCAATATTAAATATAATATTTATTTACTCTTTTCTTTATTGAAGTAAAGTGTAAAAATAATAAAGCAGTTTTATTATTTTCAACAATTTTATTACCGTATATAAAAACAACCAAAGCAGTTTTATCCGGTCACTCTAAAACAATCGAATTCATAAATTTTTTTTTAAAATTTCCGAAATTTAAAAAAAAAATTTCTTTAAAATCTTTAAACGTCTCTATCTCCTTAAATAATAGTCTGAGAGTCTTAAATAAAATAGAAAAAAAATTAAAAAATTTTATAGATTTTTTTAAGAATTGAAATAATTATTTTAATTTTTCCCCCTTTGAATACTCATCGCCCCCAAATCGCCCCCACTTATTTATTGCACCACTGATAACCCAAATTGCCCACTTGGGGGCGATCGCCCCCAGGTTGGGAACTACTGAAGTAGACAATTAGTCTGAATTGCTGTTTTTGGCACTCGGGTTAGAATTCCGAAGAAGTAAACACAATCCTTCTGATATAAAAAACAGATGGAAATTTAGGAGTAGTTCTACGAATAGCTACTAGTGAATTGAATTCCAATTTTGATGAAATCATAAATCAGAAACATTCCAAATTTAATCGCTAACATTAAAGTTGTTGTTTTCTGTATTTACTTTGTTATCATAACAATAAAAGTGTTTATTTTATTGTAGTTCTTATCTGTACTCTATCTATAATCGATTCCTATTTAGGTCATTCAATATTGTATTTCTATTTTTTGATAAATCGTCCAATCTATTCTGGCTCAGATCATGATACGAAAAAAGTTCCAAACTTCTGATTTATATATCAGAGAAGTCGTAGAGCTATGAAATTTTATATTTATTTTGGACCAAATTGGTCCAACAAAAGTATCTTTTTTTTCTTATAGCGATTTTGGTTTTCGGTGGAAAAATAAGGACAGTAAATAGGAAAATGATTTTAAAGAAAGCGAATTCGTAAGAGAAAGTCCTGTGGGACAGACATATGTTTTAGCTGGTATTAGTAATTTTTTAGCAATGTAACCATTCATATAATTCCACTTGACTTGACGGGAATGCAAATAAGAATCAGAAGCAGATCTGCACTCGCGAGGCTGGATAAGAAAACATTGGTGGTGCTCTTCATATGCCGGTAACGCCAAATAGTAAAGATGATGAGGGAATTTCCGCAAATGCCGAGGATCATCGTCAACCCATATACCACTAACGTGGGAATCAGTTCATTCCAGTTAAACTTTGAATAGGATTCATTCCAATCGAAGTCATAGTCCTCACTATTATTAGTCTTATTAGAAGTCTTATTCCCCGCGGCAACGATATCGTTTTCGTCAGTAAGATTCGATCCGTTGACGGAACAAAGAAAAACAACGACTAGACAGAAACACTTAGAATAGGTAACAACAATCATACTGACTTTTTCCATTGTTATGAATTAGTTAAATTGTAATTATTATTTTTTTCAGTAAAGAAGGGTAAAGTTTTTGGTTAACAATGGGTTAGTTTTCACTGTAATCAAAGTTATGGAGAAGATAATATGTATTGGATTGTATCAAACGAAGGAACTTTATTTTTGTCCACTATGGGTAAGTTCATACCATAGTTTGTGTCAAACAACTTCTCCTCTTCCCCCTACTTTCCCCTCACCACATATATTTAAAAAAATTTTAAAAACTGTTACTTGTAAAACTATTTTTCCAATATATAATCAGTTTTCTTAGACTCCTGATGATGGGATAACCCCGAAATATATCGAATTCAAAACTCAATTTTCTTTTATTTCTTTTTTGTAAAACTTATCTCGTATCTTACTCAAGTTTTGTTATTACTTTTTTCATCCACGATTACAATACTTACCATGTATTATATGGTAAAGTAAAATCTTTACATCGAACGAACCATCAACAAATGAATAATAAAAACATTGAAATGCAATATGCAAAGAAGAAATATGTGATATAAAATATTCTCTCGAAAAATCGACTTGCTATTGAACTACATTTTTGGCTTTCCTCAATTTAATTATAATTAGTTTATTGGTCACGTTAGTTAATTGATTAATCTCTCATTCTCTTTGATAATAATAATAATATTGCATAAAATAATAAGTGCTGTTTAAACAATCGATTATATTCGTTCAATTCCATTAGCCAATCAAACCCTTTTAGTAGTTGTTCGGTGAAGTGTCGGACTATTCCAATCCAAATATGGATTTCGCCAGGTCTACTCGCTTCACTTTTTTCCCCAACCGCTTATACGGGATTTTCCCATATTACGTGACTGGTCCATCATGGGCACCTATCCTCCACATCAATCGCTTTTCGAATTATCTCGGCAACATTCTACTACTCTTCTACGGTTCTACCGTTTTATTTTACCTCAGGAACCTGTCTATTCCCACTCTCGAAAATTTAGTTGAGTTTTTGAGTTTCCTCAATTTCACCTTCTGCTTGTACAATATTATCTTCACGTGTCGGAAGAAGGCCAAGCAACTGCAGTCGATTCATTTGTTCTTCTGCAGGTTTTCCTCGAACCGAATGTTCTCTGTTTGCCAGCGCAGGGTCACCCTCTTCTGTCAGCTTAACCTCACCCTGTTCCTCATTCTATACATCACTTTCTGCTACCTCTTGAGCTATAACCAAGATTATTACAACACTTTCACATACCTTTATTTCCACTTCACATACGCATACTACTATCTCTTTATACTACTTTTCTTCACCTACCTCATCACCCTCAATTCGTTATTCGTTGTTTTGAATAAAAACACGAACGCCCTTTCTAGTGAAATTATCCAAATGCATGTTCAATTACGATCCCAACAGTGCATCATTAACGATACCTTTGGATTGTATCTTTTAAATTTAGTGTTCGGCTTTTTGATACATTATGTTAATACCTGTTTTTCTATTTACAATTTTAAATCACATAATCTACTTCATTATATTAGCAATGGATTCGCAATATTTAATTTAACTTTGGTTACGTCATACGTTGCTTATTTTACTTCGTCAATAATAAATGAGGTGAGTAATAGATACATAAAATAAATACATAATATACTCGTTAGAGATAGTCGTTGAATTTATCAAAAAGAAGAAAAATTTAAAATTTCCGAAAAGATATTAAACCTTGCAGTGGTTAATATGATAATGGATGTTTGTGATTTTGATGATGGTTATGAGGCTTGGATGTGAGGTGACGGGGGGTTGCTCTTATAGCAAGGGTTTTCTTAAATGGTGGTGGGTGTTTCTCAGGGTTGCTGCTCTCAATGCTTAAAATCTGGAATGATTGAATTTAAAATAATCTACGTTACTGAATGTAATTTATAAAATGAATTTAAATAAGAAATGCAAATAAAACAAAAGGATGGATGTGTGGGTTTTCAATAATAATAAAGTTTTAAAGTTTTAAATATATATATGTGACGATATTACACGCCTCGTGGACCAAAGGTATAGTATTATCCCTTTTTCCGTCGGCTGGACGCCGCTTATAATTCAGGCACCAATCTTGGGATTTCCAGGTGCGCCTGTATTGAATTATCGGCGTCTGGCAGATTCGGCGCGATGAGGTCCCAATTATTCCGTTCGCTTCCTTCCTGGTAGCGAGTTAGCTCCAATTAATATATGTAGAGCGAGCGCCTCAGACATATATATATAAAGGGAATTGCAAGATGCTCGGCGTAGATAAGTATGGAAAAAGTGATCATGTTTGCGAGCTCTTAGTGACGAATGTGTATAATATCAAAAAAAATGTAGTATGTAGCCTCTCTCTCCATAGATCAAGTTAGATGTTTCTCTTCTATAGGTCAAGTTAGAGAAGCTCTCTGTAAGAGTCCAGAGTTGAGAATGTTTCTGTTGTTTGTCTCGTCACCAAATTTCTACTTCTCCCATCCGACTGCTCAATTTCAAGTATTGAATTCTTTTTTTAAATTAAAATTATAAATTGTATTGTTTTTCCTCTGAAATTCAAACGGATTATTTAATAACTCTCTAAGATTCATTCAAACATGCAGTAATTCTCGCTTTCTATTTAAATTTAAATGTGAAGTTAATTTTAATATGAAATTTGTTAAGTAATTTATATATTTAGACCAACTTATTTTAAAAGAATTTCTTATCGGATTTATTTAATTAATAAAATATATTGACGTGAAAATTTTAATAAAATCTAAAAAATGAAATATAAAAATATTATTTCAATCCTTATTTTCCAATTCGTCTCCTTTTGCAATTTCATTATACAATATACCGATGGGTATATTGTAACCTTTATAAACACCTTATTTGAGATTTTGTAGATATCCTGTATTTATTTTACTATAATAATAAGCAAAAAAAAAAATATTTTTGCAAAAGATATTGGAATTTTCTAAACACATATCTACTTGACATCTTGTGTTGATTTTATTAATAAAAAAAAAATATTTAACATTTTCCCAAAATTAATAAAGTAAAGGGTGTGTAGTTTCACATTGAATGAAATAAAACTCAAAGAGGTTTATACAAACTCAATATATTTCGGATTATTAGTCCATCATCAGGAGTTTACAGGTTAAAACTAATAATATATGAACATGTGATCACAAATCATAACATTGTTTAAACCTCTTTGAATTTTATTTAATTCACTGTGAAACTACACACCCTTTACTTTATTAATTAATAACATATTTCACCTAAAACCTACACCATTTTCTCTAAGTAAAATTTTCCCAAAATTAATGGAAAAATATTAAACATTTTATTTGAAACTTTATTTATAAGCACGCTTTATTGATATATATAATATGTCAGACGAGTTTCAAGACTTCAAGACTTTTAGCCCCCTCCCCCTGTATCTCATTCTGTCACATTTCCAATGATCCCTCCTATATTGTGACGTCACACTATCACTTTTATACCCTATAATTTAAAAAAAAAGTTAATTTGACTTTTGTGACATCAAAATTCTTAAGATCTCCTTGTGACAAATCTGATATACCCCCCCCCTCCCTTCACCCCATAATGTGTGACGTAATTTATGGACGGCTGATCGAGCCAAAATAATATGTGTCTCGAATACTAGAAATTTGGTATTTCACCAATCCATCTAAACAGCGCGCCAGGGCTCATGAATGCCATCTCTACTGGCCACTGCCAACTAGATAATCACTAATTGTTTAGTTTGTTTACTAATTAATATTCTTTCATTTGGTGGGGGTCGGGTAGGCTAGGCGGTAGCATGTCAGCCAGCTAACCAAGAGGACCCGAGTTCGAATCCGGCTCGAGGCATCCGGTTAAAATCTTGATGCGTACAAAGCTTACTTGATGTATTGTTAATCGTTCTATTGTTTATATTTATATTTATATGTTGATATTGTTGAAAATAAATGTTTTTTAATGAGATTACGAGTTCTTAATTAAAATGATCGTAATATTGGCGCCCGAACAATGTGAAAATGATAAGAAAACCTAGTAGACCACTAGCGAAGAGGAATAAGAAAAATGATTTTGCGAATATGGAAATAACGAGGGGGAGATATCGAAGATCAAGGATGATATAAAAAAAGGTGAGCATAGAGTAATGGATTTGGGAGAGGAGGTGAATAAATTAAAAAATAATTTTAAAGAAATAATAAAGAAATTAAAGGATGATTTGGAAGAGGAAAGAAACAAGAGGATAGAGTTGGAAGAAATAATAAAAAGGAAGGAAAATTCGGAAAAGGGAAGTGATTTCGAGATTAATAGGAATATTCAATTAGCAGACGTGGGAAAATTCCTTCCGGTGTTTAGAGCTCTCCCAGAGGAAGATCCGAAGTTATTTTTAAAAAAGGTCGAGAATACTCTATTAAAATATAAAGTACCGGAAGATGTTTGGCTCATGGTGGTTTCGGATCAGTTGTTAGATAAGGCCAAGACATGGTGGCGGGTGGTCAATCAATTTCCAGCGTTGGATTGGAAAGATTTTAAAATGAAATTTCTCCGAGAATACGATAGTTTAATCGTAGTCTCAAAGTTAAAGGTTATGTTTTATGAGGAGAAACAGAGAGAGGACGAACCTATAAGGTTATTTATTGAGAATAAGATGGCTTTATATAAGAGAGTTTTTCCGGACGAAGATGCTGGTTCAATCCTTCAAGTTTTAGTGGAGATGATTACTCCACGTGTTAGATCGTCCATTAGGGGAATGAAATTCACTGATATTGAAGGGTTTATGCAGACGGTAGAAGAAATAGAAAGGGATTTAAAGGATATGGATAAAGAAGAAATAGAAAGGGATTTAAAGGATATGGATAAAGAAGAGAAGACAAGTCCCACTCAGGATAGAAGTTGCATTCAGGATAGACGTTTTTGTGGATTCTGTAGGCGGGAAGGACATGGGGAAGACACTTGCTTCAAGAAGGGAAACGAGTGGAGGGGCAAGGAAAAAGGGAGTTCCTTGTCCAAAAAGCAGTAGGATTCCCTAAGAAAGTAGGAATAGAAAGTGAGATCGCTAGTCATATTATTTGTTGTGTGAATAAATTTTCGGAAATCATTAGGCCATCAATGAAATTACAAATAGAGGAAAGTAGAAGGGCATTAACTAATGAAGATGATTTAATTCCGTACTGGTTGAAGGAAGTCAAGGAGGATGAGTTGAATATAATGGAAGAGGAGAAACTAGATGCTGGTCAGATGAAATTAAATCAAAATAAGGAAGAGTTACTTCATCAAATAAAATTATATTTAGAAGAATCGATGGATGGAGCAAAAATTATTGAAAATGGTCAAGAAAGGGGAAGGTTAGTTAAATATCATTCGAGTTATTTTAAACCTAGGAAGAAAGAAGAATGATCCTGTGGGAAGCTGCGTCCGCGTTCTAAGGAGGGGAGAATTGATGCGTACAAAGCTTACTTGATGTATTGTTAATCGTTCTATTGTTTATATTTATATTTATATGTTGATATTGTTGAAAATAAATGTTTTTTAATGAGATTACGAGTTCTTAATTAATATAATCGTAATAATCTGACCCCCGAGGTAGAGACAAATTTAAAAATAAAAATAAATAGTATCGTAAATGGCTTATGGCTACCATGGCCGAAAAGCCAAAAAACAAAAAAAAACAAAAAAAATAAACTGCAACGGATCGTTGCTAAACTTTATCCAAATTCATTTGAAATATTAATATGTTTGTTCCTTTATTATTAATCAGATATCAGTTGCAATTTGTAGTTCATATTGACATTAATTCAAAAATAATTCTCATTTAATAGTCGAGGAATAACCATTCTACATTGGATTTTTGACATTTCGGTTATTATTGTAACCATTGCTGAAGAAATGGAGGAACCGACTTAAAATCAAAAATAGTCATCGATTCTCATCTAATACTTGAGGAATAACAATTCTACATTAGGTTTTTGACGTTTCGATTATTATTGGTAACCATTGCTGAAGACATGGAGAAATCGACTTAAAATCAAAAATAACGATCGATTCTCACCTAATACTAGAATAACCTTATTGCATTCCATTTTTGATGTTTTGACTATTAATGGCAACCTCTAATGAAAACGTGGAAGAATCGACTTAAAATACCAATAATAATCGAAACGTGAAAAACCGAATGTAGAATTGTTATTCCTCAAGTATCAGATGATAATCAATCGCTACTTTTGATTTTAACTCGATTCCTCTATGTCTTCAGCAATGGTTACCAATAAAAACCGAAACGTCAAAAATCCAATATAGAATGGTTATTCCTCAAGTACTAGATGAGAATCAATAGCTATTTTTGGTTTAATGTCGATTCCTCTATGTCTTCAGCAATGGTTACTAATAAAAACCGAAATGTCAAAAATCCAATATAGAATGGTTATTCCTCAAGTACTAGATGAGAATCAATCGATATTTTTGGTTTAAAGTCGATTTCTCTATGTCTTCAGCAATGGTTACCAATAAAAGCCGAAACGTCAAAATTCCAATATAGAATGATTATTCCTCAAGTACTAGATGAGAATCAATCGCTATTTTTGGTTTAAAGTCGATTTCTCTATGTCTTCAGCAATGGTTATTAAAAGAAACCGAAACGTCAAGGGTCCAATATGGAATGATTATTCCTCAAGTACGAGATGAGAATCAATCGCTATTTTTGGTTTAAAGTCGATTTCTCTATGTCTTAAGCAAAGGTAACGGATAAGAAAACAACGCAGTTGCTATGGTTACTTATAAAAATTTCTCCCAAATTTTTAGCATTTTACAGAGAGAAGCCTATCCATTCTTACTTAAGCAAGGCTAAATGAGCTATATTAAAACTTTCAAATGAATAAATTTTAAAGAATTTAAAAAATTAAAAAAAGTACTCTCTTTCTCTAGAGTAAAGTACTTTAAAATATAATTTTACTAAAAACTTTATTTAACCTTTTTTGTGGTCCCCAAGGTACTTAATTAGGATATTAAATTTCATCAAAATTGGTTAAGTCAGTTTCAAGATATTTAGAAAAAACTAAAAAGTACTGTAATAAAGTACTAATGTTTGTGGGCCGATATGTACCAAAAACTAATCAGCGCTTCATTTTGTTAAAAGAATGCCAGGTTTTCAATTTCATTTCAATCGGTGCAACGGTGTGGAAAAAATCGTGGGCCAAAAAAACGATAACATACATACATCCATCCATACATACATACATACATCCATCCGCACGCACTAAATGAAAAAATCGCACTTTTTGGCCTCTCGACGAGACCCCATGTAATTTTTGGCAAAACCGTCACGTGCTAAAATTCAACCTAATTGAATACTACAATTTGTGACTTTAATTGAGTCCATGGGTTCCGTAGTCTTTACCTGAGGACCCTTTGAAGCCACGCTTGCCCCGAGAGCGATTACAATACTTTACCCATGCTTTGCATTGGATAAAGTAAAAAATTCTTTCATTTGATTATTATTTATTCACGAAGCTGGTTGTGTGCATATTTTTCTCTCGACCATTTGGTTGTCCATTTTCCCCTGTTGATGCATGCTTGATTGCATCTTTCTCATCCCTATTACAACTATCACTCTTTCTCTGGACCAGTGGGTGCCATCTTTTCTTTCCTGTTGAGGAAACCGGATTCATCAGTGGATGCATTTCGGGCTTTACTATTTGGGCTTTATCACGGATTATCTCTACACCCCGTTCTCATCCAACTACTAGTATTTATACCTTAGTTTTAAGCTTAATCCATTTATATATTTAACCTAATTTCTCAGCCACGTGCAATTTGTATATTTTATTGTATTTTGAACAGTCTCGCTATATTGTTTTAGTTTAAGGCTTTATCAGTAAAGCGAACTCTTATTATAATTCATTCATTTGTTTATATATATTTATCTAATTCTCTTTACTCAAATATCTCGTTCATATTTTTATTCACTTAAGTTTAAAAGATTGCAATCTAATTAAATCTAATTAAATTTATTAATTATTCTTTAAGTCATCGTTAATAATTTCATTAATTGCTTGATTTATTTGTTCATGTTTTTACCTATTTTAAATAAATTATTATTCACAAAAAATCATATGTTGGTCTCATCTATTAAATTCGATGGAATGGAATATTTCGCATCCTGCAGGTGAGCCAGGTGGCCCGGATTGCTGTTACTGGCACTCGGGTTCGATTCCCGAGGGTGTGAAAAACAACCCCTCTGACATATAATTAAAAATATTCCAGTCCATCGAATTTAATAGATGACACCAACTTATGATTTCTTGTAAATTTGAATCTATTAACATAGGCAAATTAATATCTTTCATATTACATTATTATTCGTTTGAAAATTGACTTCTCCCTTTTTGTTGCACGTTTATTTTTATTTTTAGTTTGTATTTCCTGTTAACCCGTGAGTAGATTTTTCAGTTTTTTTTACCTTCTCAGTTATTTAATTTCTCCATTATTTTTATTTAATAAATTTACTTTATTTTCCTTAATTTAATTGGTTCGAGTATCGGTTGATATTTTGGAGTCAGAAAATTTTCACTTTTTTCCAGTTGCTTGACCAAACGGCCCCTAATAGTCATTTGGAATGCGTTTTAGCAGGAGGTGATTTCTATTTCTCCCTCTTTTTAATATATCGTTGCTGTTATATCAAAATTTCGTATGTCAAAATTACAAAAAACAAAAATTATTCGAGAAAAACACTTGTATTTGTTAGCTACATCTGCTCTCAAATTTTTGTGTGTTATCAGGTGATAGAACTCAAGTTACAGATTAAAAACAAAACAAAGTATTTAGGGTTATTATAAATGAAAACAAAAGTTTTTCTTAGAGACTGAAAAATGTGGATTTTTACATACGGCATTTTGATATAACATCGAGGATATGTTTTTCTTGCATTCACCATTAGCATATTCCTCGAATTCAATAAAGGTAAAAACGTAGGCCAATTTATTAAATTTTATTTTAGTTTCAAGGGAGCCTTGGCCAGTGCACGTTCGATTGTCTTGTTTATTAAAAGTGAATTCCACCAAAAATATAAATGTGGAAAAGGTACCAAGTTCGGTACAAAGACGTTCGAGGTTGTGGGCGTCGCCAATAAAAGAGTTGAGATCTAAACGGATACCAAGTTTCATAACAGTTCCTTAAATCATAGCTATAGAAATGTACAACGTTCTTCAATTAATTTAAAATAATATTTGTTACGTTATTTGAAATTGACGATATTTTTTTCATATGGTCTGGCACTAAAAGACAAATTAATCTATTCCAACAATATCTTAATAATCTCCATGAAAATATACAATTTACTTCTGAAATTGGTACAAATAATACTCTCGCTTTCTTTGACCTTCAAATAACTATTTCACATCAAAAAGTACACTATGAAATATATAGAAACTCCACTTTCAAGGACACATTCATTCCCTTCTCATCTAATCACCCCATTAATACAAAATTTGCAGCATTCTATTCAATGATTCATAGACTCCTCAGTATACCCATGAATACTATAAATTTCAATAAAGAGCTTAACATCATTCAGAATATAGCCCTGAATAATGGATATAACATTTCGACTATCAACAAAATTTATAATAAAATCAAACCTAAATTCACTATTTCACACTTACACTCATTAGAATCGGGAACTGAAAAAATATAAAGAAGAATACCCTTCATTTCTAATCAATAATTAACAATAAAATAGACAAAATTGATAAATTAGACAAATCAGGAGTGTATAAATTAACTTGTCAAGATTGTGATGCTTCTTATATAGGGCAGACAGGCCGCTCATTCAAAATACGTCACTCCGAGCAAGTAAGAGCTCTTACTCATCTCAATAAATCCGATAACATTAATTTAGATTCGACCTCAGCCTTCGCAATTCACTTACATGAATTCAACCATTCAACCTCTAATAATAACCCTATCCCCATTCATTTCGAAAGAAAAGCCTTAAATTGGATCTCTTAGAATCCACCGAAATTAAAATAGCCCTCTCTAATAATTCAAATATTTTAAATAATCAATTGGAAGTGTATAAAAATACAATTATTGATTATATGTTATAATAAATTAACTAAACATTCCTTCCATTGTTCGCACATTGAATATACTAGGGTAATTGTACTCTCTTATGCACCTTTCCAGTTGTACCTTCTCAGGTACTTGTACATTCGTTATTATAATAGCACGTATAGCTTCCTTTCAGCCAGTTCAAATCTCAATAGAAAATATTAATTCTTAGAACAACTTCTCCTCTTCAACCTACTTTCCCCTCACCACTGGTACATTTAAAAATTTTTAAAAAAATGTTACTTGTAAAACTATTTTTCCAATATATAATCAGTTTTCTTAGACTCCTGATGATGGGCTAACCCCCGAAATATATCGAATTCAAAACTCAATTTTGTTTTATTTCTTTTTTGTGAAACCTACCTCGTATCTTACTCAAGTTTTATTATTACATTATTATTGACATTTACACGAACATTTATAAATTATCTGATGATATAAATAACATTTTCAAAGTTTTTTTATTACCCGCACTTATGTGTGAATTTATTTCGATTATCCGGATTATATATTCCAAAATATACAATTTAGTTGAAAATGTTTTATGTTTTCAATTGAAATTTTCGATCTAATCGAAAATATAATTCTTTCAATGAATTTTTCAGGAATTTTATTTTGGATATGTATTAAAATTTCAAATATGGTAAGTGTTTATTGGATATTATTATTTTTTAAATATAAACTAGTGTATACTTCCACGATAGAGAATTTTAGTTACAGATTACTTATTTATTATTATTATTTTTTTTTAAGTCATTTTACCCATTGGGAGATATGACGGTGATCAAAATTGAAACATGATCTACCTACTAAAGGCGACTGACCATAGAATGGAAATTTCTTAGAATTTCATGTTTTAAGAACTTTTCCAAATTTCAGATCTATAAATTTTTTTTTAGAGGTTTCTCAATAATTTTGAAAATATTACAAAAGTAAAAAAAAAAAAATTCTTCTTTTTTCGATTTTTTTTTATTTATAAGGAAATTTTTCTATATGTAATAATAACCGCAGTTCAGTTTGAAATATCAATTTTTAAAGAATTTTCAATATTTTTTAGTGATTCATGTTTGACTTCAAAATATTGGAAGAGACTCCTCAAAAAAAAAAAAATTCTCAATTGAAATATATTTATTGTTATAGTGCTATCTTTGATTTTGTTTTTTAATGATTGTAATAATTACCATAAAATTAAATGTTTTAAGAAATTTAAAAAATTTATAATCAATAACAAAAAACTGATTTCTTACTATATGAAATTTTCGACTTAATCGAAAATATTATTCTATCAATGATTTTTAAAGACCCTTTATTATGGGTGTGCTCGAAGCAGGGACGGCGGAACCGTGGGTCAGGGCATGTCAGCCGACCCACTGGGAATTTGTCTACGCGGTCAAGGGGGTCTCGGACCCCCTAAAGAAAGACATTTTACCGTTAGTTTACCCAAAAACAACTTTGTTGAAAATTTGTTGGTTGTATAATTAATGTAATACCATTACCTATCTGTTTGAGTTAACAAAACCTCAAAGCCTTGCGCCGTATCGTTAGCCTAAAAAATTACTCATTTTACTTAAATAGGTAAAACTTGGTCAAGAACAGGCTGTCGTCTACGTCATAAGTATATATTACCATCCACCAGGTAAACTACCCTGTCCAAAAACCTCAAAAATATTCCATCTTTAAAATATATATTGCTAATTAATTTCGTTTTATTTTATTATCTTTTGAACCTAAACTCAAGCATTATAACTAGGGACAAAAATTTGAACTCTTTTTCTTTTCAGTTTTCAATAAAACCACATCTACAAATTGCTTAAAAATGGGTTAAATTGTACAAATTTGGTTCAAAGTATCTCATAGTCCCCAGTCCCCCGGTAGGCCTACATCACTTTCCAAGTTTTGACCCCCTGGCCTAAGATCGTTCCGCCGTGCTTGGCTCGAAGACTAAATATATGGTGAGTGTTTATTCACTATTATCATTATTTAAATATAAATGCAATGTGTAAACGACACAACATTTTTGAAATTATTTTTTATTTTCTCATTTCGAATTAGTCCACAAAAACTCAACAAAAATAGAGAAGTAAAAATTTTTAAGAAAAAAATAAAAACCGACTTCAAAAAATTAAATGCAACAAATAAAATACAATAAAAGGTATAAAATAATTATTATCTTATTTAGTTACAATCTAAACGACGAAATATTAACACGAAATTACTTTTTAAAGTCGGTGCCAAACAAACTATACCTATAAACGAGCGTACCCGCCAAAAGTACTAAGTAAGATCCGTCGAGTGCGATTCATAAAAGGTATATGTTTGGCACCAACTTCAAAAAGTAATTTCGTGTTAATATTTCGTCGTTTAGTTGTAACTAAATAAGATAATAATTATTTTATACCTTTTAGTGTATTTTATTTTGTTGCATTTAATTTTTTGAAGTCGGTTTTTATTTTTTTTCTTAAAAATTATTTTTATTTTTCTCTTTTTAGTGATGTTATTAATAGTGATTATATCATCAGAACTTGGACCAAATTAATATGACACCATCCCTAAGACACCCCTTTCGGATAAAAAAGAACCATCGAAATCGGTTCATAAACAAAGAGGTTAGGTCTAAACAAACCTAATAAAAAAGGTCTAATACCTATGAAAAAAATCGAAAAAAAAATGGGACCAATCGGAAGCTAGACTGGACCCAATGCAAAAAAAGTTTTCAAAATCGGTTGACAATTGGCGGAGATATGAGGTAACATAGGCACAAAAAAAAAAAAAAAATTCAGTCGAATAGAGAACCTCCTCCTTTTTTGAAGTCGGTTAAAAAATGTGATTATCACATATAGAGGTAGTTATACCAAAAACATCTGAAACAATATCGAAATATTAAGCATACCTAACAAAATGGGACAGCGGATAAGTTATCATACAACCTCTTTATTCAGAAAAACTTAAGTTTGAAACAAATTGGGAAAGAAACGACTTCATGGGCCAATAACCGTGAAGGTGTAAATATATACATGGTCTTAAAGATTCAAGGGTAAAAAAACCCCATAAGTATCTTCTGGCTATAATTAATTAGAGTAGGTTTTTTTGGGCTTTTCGGCCTTTTCAGCCATAACCCACTTTACGATACTATTTATTTATTTTTCAAATTTGTCTCTACTCCCGGGGTCAGATTTTAGCTGGATGCCTCGAGTCGGATTCGAACCCGGGTCCCCTGGTTAGCTCGCTGTCATGCTACCGCCTAGCCTATCTGACCCCCCAATTAGAGTAGGTTAATGAAAATATTTTGTTGTCTTTTTTTATATTCATTATTAATAAAAATCACGCAAAATCGTAAAACGAATTGAAAATGTTTGTTTCAAGTTAATCCAGAAAAAATGACATGAAAAATTGTCCACCAAATCCGACGTTCCATTTCGAAATACACTTTGTGTTTTACTCAATTTAAGTTAAAGTAGGTTATTGAATAGACCAGTTAATTGATTAATTGCTATTCCCTTAGATAGTAATATTCGAAAGTGCTATTTAAACAATCGATTAGGATCGTTAGATTCCATTAGCCAATCAAACACTTTTAGTAGTTGTCCGGTGAAGTGTCGGGCTGACTATTCCAATCCAAATATGGATTTCGCCAGCTCTACTCGCTTCACTTTTTTCCCCAATCGCGTTTACGGGATTTTCCCATATTACGTTACTGGACCATCATGGGCTCCTATCCTCCACACCAATCGCTTTTCGAAATACATCGGCAACACGATGTTTCTCTGGATTTTTGTCTTTTTCTATTACATCATCAGCCAATTGTCTACGTCCAATCTCGAAAATTTCGTTGAATTTTTGAGTTTGCTGAATTTCACCTTCTGTGTGTTCAATATTTTCTTCACTAATTGGAAGAACGCCAAGCAACTGCAGTCCATTCATTTGTTCTTCTGCAGGTTTTCCTCGAACCCAATGTTCTCTGTCTGTCAGCGCAGGGTCACCCTCTTCTCTCAGATTACCTTCACCCTGTTCCTCATTCTATACATCACTCTATCCTACCTGTACAGTTATTACCTAGATTTCCTTTCCATTTATTCTTACCTTTTTTTCCACATCGCCTACCCATACTTCTATCTCTTCATACTACTTTTCTTCACCTACCTCTTCACTCTCAACTCGTTATTTGTTGTTTTGAATAAAAACACGAACGCCCTCTCTAATGAAATTATCCAAATGCACGTTCAATTACGATCCCAACAGTGCATCATTAACGACCACTTTGGATTGTATCTTTTGGATTTAGTACTAAACATTTTAGTTTATTATGTCTTTAATTGTTTTTCCATTTACAATTTCAAATCACATAATCTATTTGAATATATTAACATTGGAATTTCAATAATTAATTTAACTTTGATTACTTCATACCTTGCGTATTTTACTTCGTCGATAATAAATGAGGTGAGTAATAGATACATAAAATAAATACTTAATATGCTTCGTTTGTAATAGACGTTGAGTTAATCACAATGTTAATCTTATGGTAAAAATAAAATAAACATTTGTGGTTGTAGACAGAGGAGAACTGAGGTCTCCCTATCCATGGGGTAAATTAATCTCAGAACACTGCTCTATCATTTTAGTTTAAACAGGTCGGGGCATAAAGATCTACCACATTTTGAAGATGTATAAAAAATGAAAAAATTTAACTAGAAAAAAACTGAATATATTTTTGAAAAGAACATAAATTTTTTTGTAAATGTGTCTTAAACATTATATCAGACGAAAAAAGGAGGGGGGGGGGGAGGAGTCAAAAATGAAAATTCTAGCTCTTTCGACCAAACTTATTCAAATTTTGTATACATATTTTGTGGACCCCTAGAAGGCTAGAAATGGAAAAACTAAGCACCCAAAATTGGCGGAGGGTCAAAAATAAAAATTCTTTCCCTTTCGACAAAACTATGTATACAAAATTTGGTTAGTTTTTGCAGTTCTAGCCTTCTGGGCATCCACCGAATATGTATACAAAATTTGATTGAGTTTTGGCAAAAGGGCTAAAATTTTCATTTTTTGACCCCTCCTTTTTTTTTGTCTGATATAATTTTTAAAAACAGATTTAAAAAAAATATATATACATTTTATATTCTTTTCAAAAATATATTCAGTTTTATTCTAATTAAATTTTTTCAATTTTTTTATACCACTTCAAAATGTGGTAGATCTTTGTGCCCCACGCTGTACATTATTTCTTAATAAATAATCTTTGTTCCTAAAATTAAATTTTATTTTTATTATGATTATTAAAATAGCAATCAAGAATCTGATTATTATTTTGAGTACTTTTAAATTGAGAAAAATTACTAGTTCTTAAATTATTATTCGATTAAATGAGCAATTCTTTTTTCGTCTGGTACGATTTCAATGAAAAGGCTGGGGTTTTTAGCTCTACAAATCAATCTATCATATCATAGGGGAACTTTAATTTGATTGTGTTTTGCCAGTGCCTGTTTTATATATTTTTTTTATTTGAGTTTTTGAAATTCCGGCTAACTTCAAAGGATATCTAACTAATAGATGAAGTAGAAATTATTGATCAATAGAAAATCAAGCTTCCATTTGATTTTAATTACCCATGATGAATGAAAATAGCAGGAAAAACATACATATATATACATGGCCTTCAAGAGAAAATATTTCGGATAAGTTTCTTAAAATAGGCTATTGGATATAATTAATCAGGGGTAGGTCACACATTCAGGAATGGTGAATGAAAGTATTTTTTCCTCTTCATTTTCATTTTTACTTTATCCAAGAGCGATGCATGGGTATAGTATTGTAATCGTTCTCGCGGCAAGCGCGACTTCAAAGGGTCTTCAGTTAAAGACTATGAAACCCATGGTCTCAATTAAAGTCACAAATTGTAGTATTCATTTAGATTGAATTTTAGCAATTGACGTTTTGCTATAATTTTAATTTTTAGACCCCCCCCATCCCCCCCCCCCCGCACCCCTTAATTTTGGGTCGATAACAAAATCTAATCAGCTCTTAATCTTAATGCACCAAAAAATACATGTGAAATTTGGTTTTGGTATTCTTTACTAGCTTTTGAGCTAGCTCGTCCCAAAAATTTGGTAACGTACAACTAACTAACATACTAACAGACTAACAAACATTTTGACAAAACAGTTATTATCTCGATATACATAATTTTTTCGATGTTCATTTATTAGCCCTTTTTTGTAGAACGAAATGCCATGGCATGATTTTTTTAATCAAAATATTTTCAGGATTTTTTGAGATATTTCGAAAAAAAGAAGCAAAAAATAACACTTTTTTCATCCACGATTACAATACTCACCATGTATTGTATGGTAAAGTAAAATCTTTACATCGAACGAACCATCAACAAATGAATAACAAAAACATTGAAATGCAATATGCAAAGAAGAAAAATGTGATATAAAAAATTCTCTCGTAAAATCGACTTGCAATTGAACTACATATTTGGCTTTCCTCAATTTAAGTATAATTAGTTTATTGGTCACGTTAGTTAATTGATTAATCTGTCATTCTCTTTGATAGTAATAATAATATAGTATATAATAATAAGTGCTGTTTAAACAATCGATTATATTTGGTTAATTCCATTAGCCAATCAAACCACTTTTAGTAGTTGTTCTGTGCAGTGTCGGACTATTCCAATTCAAATATGGATTTCGCCAGCTCTACTCGCTTCACTTTTTTCCCCAACCGCTTATACGGGATTTTCCCATATTACGTGACTGGTCCATCATGGGCTCCTATCCTCCGTATCAATCGCTTTTCGAATTATCTCGGCAACATTCTACTACTCTTCTACGGTTCTACTATTTTATTTTACCTCAGGCACCTGTCTATTCCCACTCTCGAAAAGTTAGTTGAGTTTTTGAGTCTCCTCAATTCCACCTTCTGCTTGTACAATATTATCTTCACGTGTCGGAAGAACGCAAAGCAGCTGCAGTCCATTCATTTGTTCTTCTGCAGGTTTTCCTCGAACCGAATGTTCTCTGTTTGCCAGCGCAGGGTCACCCTCTTCTGTCAGCTTAACTTCACCCTGTTCCTCATTCTATACATCACTTTCTGCTACCTCTTGAGCTATAACCAAGATTATTACAACACTTTCACATACCTTTTTTTCCACTTCACATACGCATACTACTATCTCTTTATACTACTTTTATTCACCTACCTCATCACCCTCAATTCGTTATTCGTTGTTTTGAATAAAAACACGAACGCCCTCTCTAGTGAAATTATCCAAATGCATGTTCAATTACGATCCCAACAGTGCATCATTAACGATACCTTTGGATTGTATCTTTTAAATTTAGTGTTCGGCTTTTTGATCTATTATGTTAATACCTGTTTTTCTATTTACAATTTTGAATCACATAATCTACTTGATTATATTGACAATGGATTAACAATATTTAATTTAACTTTGGTTACGTCATACGTTGCTTATTTTACTTCGTCAATAATAAATGAGGTGAGTAATAGATACATAAAATAAATACATAATATACTTCGTTAGAGATAGTCGTTGAATTTATCAAAAGAAGAAAAACAAAAATTTCCTAAATGATATTAAACTTTTATAAACACCTTATTTGAGATTTTGTAGATATCCTGTATTTATTTTACTATAATAATAAGCAAAAAAAAAATATTTTTGCAAAAGATATTGGAATTTTCTAAACACAAACCTACTTGATTGACATCTTGTGTTGATATAAAATAAAAAAAATATCTAGCATTTTCCCAGAATTAATGGAAAAATATTAAAAAATCTATTTGAAACTTTATTTATAAGCACGCTTTATTGAAATATGTCAGACGAATTTCAAGATTTTTTAGACTCCCCCCCCCCCCTGTGTCACATTCTGTCACATTTCCAATGAGCCCCCGTATATTGTGACGCCACACTATCGCTTTTATACCCTATAACTTTTAAAAAAATTTTAATTTGACTCTTGTGACATGAACATTTTTAAGATTCCCTTGCCCTGCTGTCACAATTTGTGACAAATCTGAGATACACCCCTTCACCCCTTAATGTGTGACGTAATTTATGGACGATCCCTAATAGTCATTTGTAATGGGTTTTATCAGGAAGTGATTTCTATTTATCCCTCTTTTTAATATCGATGCTGTTATTTCAAAATTTCGAATGTCAAAATTACAAAAAACAAAAATTATTGGAGAAAAACACTTGTATTTGTTAGCTACATCTGCTCTCAAATTTTTGTGTGTTATCAAGTGATAGAACTCAAGTTACAGATTAAAAACAAAACAAAGTATTTCAGGTTATTATAAATGAAAACAAAAGTTTTTCTTTAGAGACTGAAAAATGTGGATTTTTGCATATGGCATTTTGATATAACAGCGAGGATATGTTTTTCTTGCATTCACCATTAGCATATTCCTCGAATTCAATAAAGGTAAAAACGTCGGCCAATTTATTAAATTTTATTTTAATTTCAAGGGAGCCTTGGCCAGTGCAAGTTCGATTGTCTTGTTTAATAAAAGTGAATTCCACCAAAAATATAAATGTGGAAAAGGTACCAAGTTCGGTACAAACGACGTTTGAGGTTGTGGGCGTCGCCAATAAAAGAGTTGAGATCTAAACGGATACTAAGTTCCATAACAGTTCCTTAAATCATAGCTATAGAAATGTACAACGTTCTTCAATTAATTTAAAATAATATTTGTTACGTTATTTGAAATTGAATTCATAACTTGACAAGTTTAACGTGATGATATTTATTGTAAGCTTAAAATTTAACTTTGCTAGTTGTTCTATTTTAACTACAAACAATTCAGTTGGATATTAAATGCCAAGTTATAAACTTAATATCAAAGTACGTAACAAATTTTCTTTAAATCATTTGAAGAACGTTGTACATTCCTATAGCTATGATTTAAAGAACTGCTATGGAACTTCTTCTTCTTTATCCAACGCCCGTCCGTGGCTGGTCGGCCATTAGACGCCGTGCTGCCCAACAAAGCCTTGCCCGTCCCTCTAAGTCGTCGTCGACCACCTCCAGGGCACCGCATCTCTTGAGATGATCAGCCGTTCCCTCCTCCTCTGTACATAAGGGGCAGAGAGGAGAGTCAGCAAGACGAGATGGGCATGTAAAAAGAAATTTTACAAACTCATCATTTCCCCTCTCAATCTCTCCGACAACTCGATAGCCATTGACGCCTCCGACAAAGCCGAAGCTTTTGCCTCATATTTCGCGTCCAACTCAAACCTGGACGACAAAGGGCTTGAACCACCCACATACCCCCTACTACTAATATAATGTCAGATACTGTTTTCAGGATACCAGCAATTCTAAAGATCATCCGGAATCCAAAGAAAACTCTTCTGCTGGCCCTGACGATATCCCCGCCATTCTCATTAAAAAGTGCGCCCCTGAACTTGCTCCTATACTATCCAAATTATACAATCTCTCCTATAACTCTGGAATATTTCCTGAAGCCTGGAAACTAGCCAGAATCCAACCAATTAAGAAAAAAGGCGATTCTTCCAACATAAAAAACTATCGACCCATAGCAATCACTTCTGTCTTATCCAAAATCATGGAAAAGGCCATCAACGAGCAAGTTCTACGACACTTAGAGTCAAATAAATTTATCCACGATAGGCAATACGGCTTCAGGCAATCCCGGTCGACAGGTGACATCCTAGCATATGTAACTCATATCTGGAACAAACCCTGGAGGCCGGGAATGAGACCCTCGCGGTAGCTTTAGACATTTCAAAAGCCTCTCGATATGGTCTGGCACAAAAATCTTCTTGCCAAATTGACCTCCGTCGGCCTTGCACCGAAACTCTGTAAGTTGCTCGAAAGTTTTCTTTCAGACCGTAGTATTAAGGTTGTCATCGATGGAATATCATCTTCCCCTTCCACACCAACGCTGGAGTTCCTCAGGGATCGGTTATCTCCCTACGCTTTTTCTTATCTATATCAACGACCTTCTAAACTTGCCCTCCAATCCGGTACATTGTTACGCAGATGACAGCACCCTACATAACGCCCCTGCATCGCATAAAAACCGTGCAGACATTGCCTCTTCAATTAATTTAGACTTGTGCAAACTTAAAAACTGGGGATCCCAAAACTTAGTTAACTTCAATGCAGGGAAAACTCAGTGTTGCCTTATTTCTAGGCGCGTCGACAGAAACCTCCCAAACATATCATTCGACTCAAACTCACTAGAATTCAGGGATAAAATTTCAATGCTAGGCGTAACTCTAGGGTCTGACCTTTCATGGAATGACCATATCTCAACCACTGCTAAAGCTGCAGCGCGCAAGCTTGGTCTCCTATTTAGGTCTAGACGCTGTTATACTCCCAGTCAACTTCTTATGCTGTATAAGGCTCAAATTCGTCCCTGTCTCGAATATGGCTCTCATCTGTGGAGGGGTGCATCCAAGCATTCTCTTGCTACACTGGATGCAATTCAGAAGCGAGCAATTAAACTAATAGGAGACCCGGCTCTAACCAACTCACTCGACTCCCTGGCTCACCGAAGAACCGTTTCTGCCCTTTCCTGTACTACAGATACTATCACGGTGTCTGTTCAGTCGAGCTGAAATCTCTTATCCCCCTAATGCCCTCTTTACGAGAAACACGCGGTTTTCTAACGCTCAGCACCCCTTCGCTGTCAAATTGGATAAAAGTCGAACAAGCGCTTTCGCCAACTCTTTTATTCCTATGACCTCCAGAGACTGGAACTCGCTCCCTGCCACCATCTTTCCCGCGACTTATAACCTTAAGCTATTTAAGACCCGTATCCACAGATACCTTCGACCTCCGCCCAACCCATAAAATTCTTTCTTCTTCTTTTCACGATGGAGGGGCCAACCGAGGCCTTTAGGGGTTGCACCTTTTTGGTGTAACTCCTTCTCTCATCATTATCATTAAAAAAAAAAAAAAAAAAAAAAAAGACCAATGCGGTGCAGATGGCTCTGGAGGTAATCATGGCCGGTAGCCATTCTAAAGGTGGCAACCGCGACTTCCCTTGGCAGGTTGTTGGGGATGGGGTTGGATTTGACTATCGGTTCCCATCTTTTGCCAACAGCGGCTGCCTCCCAGTCAGCCCTAATCGCCCCTCTAATAGTTGCAGTGATGATACCGCAGATAGTTTGGTAAGCAACAGCTCGGTCCTCCTGTGGAAGGAGGCACCCAGCTTTAGCGAGTTGGTCAGCTCGATCGTTGCCATAAATGTCGCAGTGTCCTGGGATCCACTGAAGGCGGACATCTGCCCTTTCTTGGAGCCGAAGGAGACGCTTCTGGCACTGTGAGACAATTTCGTTTTCTTGTAGATGGAACTTGGTACGTGTTCAAATCTTTTATCGGCGACTCTGACAACGTCTACGTCCTTTGTACCGAGCTTGGCCCCTTTTTCACATTTATTTTTTTAGTCAGATATCATTACTTTTTGAAAAGTTTAATTTTTTTATTTATTTAAATAAATGCATAGCCTTTAAATTTCACCTCTTCATTTTATGTCCTGAAGAAGGGAAAGCTTTGGTTTTTCAATTTGACCCTTTATTAATGTATCAAGTTCTATCAGTATGGCATATTTCACTGTATTTCCACTATAAATGTTAATTAAGCCTATAAATTTCACCCCATCATTTCGTGCTCTGAAGAAGAGAAAGTTTCAGTTTTTCAATTTCCTCCTTTATTAATGTCCCAAGATTTACCCACTTGCCGAATTTCAGCATTCTAGGATCAGCGGAAGTATAGTAGTTATGAGTGTTGATATTTGTTTATGAAAATGAGGCTTGGATATGAGGTGACGTGGGTTGCTCTTATAGCAATGGTTTTCTTAAATATTTGTTCTTGAATGGTGGGTGTATCTCATGGTAATCTCTCTCAATGCTTAATTCTGAAATTTATTGAATTTAATATGCGCTACTTTACTGAATTTAAGTGGTAAAAATGAATTTAAAAATTATTAAGAATAATATATAAAAAAATGCAAACAAAATAAAATAAAAATAAAAAGGAGGGATTTAAGGCTTTCAATTATAATAAAGATTTTTAGTAGAATTATTTATATTTTAACGATGTGAATTTATTGTATCATTATTTGAATTGAACATAGCAGAATGAAATGTTTGAGAAATTGTATTTAAAGATGCGTTACAGTCTTTGTTCTGCCGGATTGATAAGATGGCTTGTTCTTTTCCTGCTGCTATTTCTCCCTTTTGTGAATTCCTCCTTCAAGGAATTGTCCTTGGTTTCTTTCCTTAGCCTTAGGCACCGATTTATATCTCAGGCGTCAATTATTTGATGTATATGCGCGCCCAAAAGGAATTATCGGTGTCTGGTATGAATGGCCGGTGTTCAAAGGATTCCACGGACCACGTTCGGCTTTCCTCTCCGGCTCCTTAAAGAAAGAATTTCAGTGTAGATGTTGTTTTTTAAGCAGGGTATAAGCCACAGAGATGCAGGAAGGAATTAAATTATATGCACTAATTATATTATATATATATAGAGCGAGAGTATTTAGGACATATATATATATTAGAGTGGAATAGAGGAAGTGTATCGGTAGAAGTAAAATGAGAAATAGAGATAGAATTAGGTGTATAGATAGATGTAGTATCTTGAAAGAGAGCGCTAGAATGTTGAATGGGTAGTTTTAGAATGTTTTGTGTGGCTAGATTTAGAATGCTCGAGAGTCCTGTTTTCGAGGTTCAATCTTTATTTTCCTTCTGTTTTCTCGTAACTCCTTCCACATTTATAAACCAATGGCAAACGATTTATTCCTTTTCTCCTTTCTTTTTGTGACCAATTCTCCAAATTTCTGCTTCTCCCTTTCGTTTCTGTGCTTTTATTTTTCCTATGAAAATAAAAGAGATTATTAAATAATTCTGAAAGATTCACTAAAGACACTGCATTAATTCTCAATTCCTATGTAAATTTAAATTTAAATGTATTTTTAATGTTAAAATTTGCTATATAGAATAATCTTTATTTTAAATGATTTTTAATATTGAATTTATCTAAGTAATAATTTATATATATTTAAGTAAAAATTTAATAAAAGCTAAAAATGAAATAAAATATCATTTCGACCCTCTTTTTTACCAATCTGTCCTTTTGCAATTTCATTAATTATATGGCTGTACCCGTGGGTATATTGTAAGGTTTTTTGATAAGTTAGACAGTAAAGATAAGAGTAAATAAATGTTTTATTTAATATGGATTTACTATGAGTTAAGGATACTGGGTCACTTTGTTACGATTTAAGGGCTTTATGTGACTTTAAGAGAGCCCTATGATCTAAATTGGTCAGGTGTAAATGGCTATGAACACTCTGGGTTGAAGAAAAAAATAATTAAGTTAAAAAAACTATTTATTCATAGAAAAAATAATTAAAAATATAAATATAAAATGCGGTTCAAGAATTAAACCTGCCAGGCACGTTTAATATAATAAAAATAAATTAAAGGTGAAAGAAATGATATATTAAAAAAATTATAAGAAAATATTAATAAAAGCTATTATGGCTGGCAGGGATAATGCCTGTCTGTTCGATGTAGAAGTTATATAAAATATATATATAAAAAATTAAAAAAATGAATCGCTTCGATAAGCCGTGAAGGAAGATGAAGTATTGGTTAAAGAAAGTAAGCGAAAGATGGCGAAAGAAGAGAGTATTGCGTAGGCGATCCAGAGGTCTGCTCAAGGCTTCAGCTCGTACTCGACTGCTTTGTAGCCACTGGGCCGGCTGGCAGCTGACCTGACGTTAGCAGCTCAACAAGCCAGGCTACAGGCTGCCAACTGTAGAATACTTTAATTATTCTGAAAAACATAAACTCGGCAACGAAGTTGCACATTAAATGAATGGGGGGGGGGTCTGCCCCTTATATCATTACAACTTATTTCACATTAAAATTAAAAAATTAAAAGATATAAATTTTTTTTTCTTTTTTCAATATATATATTTCGGGCTATCAACCCATCTTCAGGAAATACAGAAAGTTCTGTAATTCCTGAAGACGTTATTCACTATTATCATTATTTAAATATAAATGCAATGTGTAAACGACACAACATCGCCATCTTTGAAATTATTTTATAATTTTCCCATTTCGAATTAGTCCACAAAAAACTCAACAAAAATAGAGAAATAAAAAATGTGATTAATAATAACTTTAATATTCAATATCTGATATATCCATAATACATTATACCAGATATATCCTTTTATTTGATATGTAAGAGAATTGATATATTTCTTTGTTCCTCTATAATTAAACATCAAAAAACCTAACAAAAATCAGAGATCATGAATAATTTGAACCTTTAACTGAGAATTATATAATATACATATAGAGGTAGTTATACCAAAAACATCTGAAACAATATCGAAATATTTAGCATACCTAACAAAATGGGGCAGCGGGTAAGTTATCATACAAGCTTTTACACAGAATAACTTAAGTTTGAATCAAATTGGGAAAAAAATGTAGTCTTCATTGGCAAGGTGTAAATATATACATGGTCTTAAAGATTCAAAAGTAAAAAAACCTGATAAGTATCTTCTAGCTTATAATTAATTAGAGTAGGTTAATGAAAATATTTTGTTGTCTTTTTTATATTTATTACTAGCTTCGCTCTCTAGACCCCACGTAGCTGCTTTATTGATGTTTTAATAGTTACAGAGAATAAATATAATTGTTTTATTATAAAGTCTTGAATAGATATAATTTGAGATTCTATTTAACTGCAATATACACTCATAACAAATAAGATGAAACAAATATTTAAAATGTATTAAAAATCCACTTGTTATCATTAAGGGGGAAAAACTTTATTTATATGTACGTATTATTATAGATAAGAAGACTTGAAAATTACAATTATTATTCATTTTGCTAGACACAAAAGTATATACAATCTATTTATAAAAATTCTCTTATTCTTACTTACAGTGGTATAGTGTGACATCGCCATTTCTATCATTCCAATGCTTTATGATACACAATATTTTTTGTTCGGCTACTCAATTATTCGGCAAAAAGAACCTTTCAACTTAAATTAAAATAAAGTTTTTGCCTTGTAAAAATTCAATAAATAAGGTAAAAATCATCATTTGGGGAGAATTATACAATTGAAAAATAAAAAATAATAAACTTTTAAAGTTTATTATTAGATTATAGAAAATTTAGTTTTATTTAGGCCTCAAAATAGATTTTTATTAATTTCAATAGGCTGAAATTTCCTAGATTTCAAAACAATATAACAATGAGTTTTTCAAATGATTTTGTTTTATTTAAAGAATTCTGCGGGCTAATTGAATTTTGGTTTTAATCTTTAAAATATATTTTTAAAGAAATTCCAAAAGCTAATTAATTCCTTTCAGTTAGTTTAGTTAGTATAGTGTAACCAAAATAAAATTGCCGCGGTTATATCCCGGGAGCCTAGTGTCTGAACAGTGAACTATTCGAGCAGGAACGACTCCATGACGTGGAGGCTATAGGAGTGAGTGATGACTAATGAACATGTGGCAGTCAGATGGTAAATGGATTTCGCTTTGACAAGTAATAAAAGACTTGCGCGGATCTATTATCGTTTCGTTTTATTATAACGCGTACCGTACACATATGGTTGTCGAGCTGGCAAGGTGCCAAGTGAAGTGAAGAGTGTTTATACTCTGCTTTCGTTTTGGAGAAACAGATGATATATGGATGCCGCTTCGTCAAGTAACAAAACACTTGCTCGGGTCTGTTATCGTGTGTTCGTAAAACGTGTGCCGTGTTGCCGTTAATAGTATTGTTGTACGTGTGTTTGAGTATTGTTGTTATCGTGGAAAGATAATTCAACAATAATTTATATATATAAATATATATATCTCTTATCTTAAATATCATTAAATATTTAAGTTATTTATTTATAGAAATGGCCAATTGCCTAATTCAAATACAAATATTGTTTTGATAATATAATTATCTGTTGTTAAAGTTTAAATTTATATAACTGTATTTAATAAGTAAAACCAAAGATTGTTAACACCTTGTTATTTAATATACAAAGATTGTTAAACCTCGTTGTTATACATAAATACAAAACCCGTTTGAAATAAAATAATATTTCAAACAACAAACATTTAATATTTTATTTATTTTTGCCTGTAAAGGGCAAAGTGTTAACTGGCGATTTTTCCAGCCAGCACAATGGCGCCCGACCAAAGGACCCTATTTTTTGTTTACGTTCCGTATCTTAATTAATCATTTGTGATTTTGTGACTACCGATTATAAGGAAAGAACAATATGGCGACCGAGCGATTCGTGGAAGAACTAGTGGCCGAACGAGATGATTTATTCGACCATGTTCGGTTCCTTTACGAGGAATGCACACAGCTGACCCCTTCTCAGGTAGAAGATTTTAAAATTATCCTAGAGATGTTACCAGGGTTGGAATCTCAATTTGGGGAGGTCCAGAAGGGCATTCGCAGGTGTAATTGCCGCACTTCTGATCCCAAAGAAAAAGTTGAGATCCCGATGACGTGGGTGGCCTTCACCGATATCATCGACGCCATACAATACAAGTATCAAGTGTTCGTAAAACGTGTAGGAGTGCCACACACAGGAGTTCTTCCTTCTGCCATCCCTAGTACCGATTTCTCGTCTCCTACCGTATCGCCAGGTCCCATTCCTTATCATCATATCGTCCCGTGCTTCTCCTTTTATTCATCTCCTACCATACCGTCTCGTACCGTCCCGGACCCATTAATAAAACGGGAAGATTTAGAAGTAGATAAACAAGTTCAACTATATGAAAATGTTGAACATTTTGGAGAAGTGGAACACTTTGAAGAAGTTGAAGACTATTCAGAAATTGAATACTCAGAAGTTGAACATGGGGAAAAACCTGAAGAAGTTGAATCAAAATCTGTGATTTTAATTAAGAGTGAAGATGTCATTGATGACGTTGATGAAGATGTCAATGATGATGATCTTAATGAAGATGATGAAGTACCTGGTGAAATTGTCAATTTTGAGAGTGATCATGATGAAATTGAACAAGAAGAACCTGGTGATAATATTCATGAAGATAGTGATCCGGATGATCCTGATGAGATTGATCAAAATCAAATAAGGGAGGTTGAAAATATTTCTTTGGATAATGTTAATGAAGACTTTGATGAAGAACTGATTGATAAAAAACCAAATATTCAATCCGTTGAAGAAGAAGAGGAATCTGACACAGTGACAACTGAAGTAAGCCCTGAAACTGTAATTGATCAGCCTCTAGAAACAGCTGAAGAAATATATTCTAGAGAGGATGAGACAACGGATGTACAAAATGGAGAAAAATACAATTTAAATTTTCCAGTCCCAGTGCCACTTCCCATTTATGTCCCGTGCCCCTTTTTCACGTTTAGCTTACCCTATCCACATCCTTTCCCTTTTGATCCGGGTATATAAAAAACTATCGGAGGAAGGTGTTCTCGACCCAGAACCTTCCCGAGCTCCCGGAACTTTCCCGCTGGGGGGGGATATGTAACCAAAATAAAATTGCCGCGGTTATATCCCGGGAGCCTAGTGTCTGAACAAGTGAACTATTCGAGCAGGAACGACTCCATGACGTGGAGGCTATAGGAGTGAGTGATGACTAATGAACATGTGGCAGTCAGATGGTAAATGGATTTCGCTTTGACAAGTAATAAAAGACTTGCGCGGATCTATTATCGTTTCGTTTTATTATAACGCGTACCGTACACATATGGTTGTCGAGCTGGCAAGGTGCCAAGTGAAGTGAAGAGTGTTTATACTCTGCTTTCGTTTTGGAGAAACAGATGATATATGGATGCCGCTTCGTCAAGTAACAAAACACTTGCTCGGGTCTGTTATCGTGTGTTCGTAAAACGTGTGCCGTGTTGCCGTTAATAGTATTGTTGTACGTGTGTTTGAGTATTGTTGTTATCGTGGAAAGATAATTCAACAATAATTTATATATATAAATATATATATCTCTTATCTTAAATATCATTAAATATTTAAGTTATTTATTTATAGAAATGGCCAATTGCCTAATTCAAATACAAATATTGTTTTGATAATATAATTATCTGTTGTTAAAGTTTAAATTTATATAACTGTATTTAATAAGTAAAACCAAAGATTGTTAACACCTTGTTATTTAATATACAAAGATTGTTAAACCTCGTTGTTATACATAAATACAAAACCCGTTTGAAATAAAATAATATTTCAAACAACAAACATTTAATATTTTATTTATTTTTGCCTGTAAAGGGCAAAGTGTTAACTGGCGAATTTTCCACACAGCACAATAGTTTCAATAATCCTTTATAATTAACTTTGAAATATATAATATGGAAATGAATGAATGAGCTCAAATACAAAAGGCAAAAGGCTTAGTTCATTTGAAATGGCTGAGGGTCTTAAATACAATAGAAAAAAGATGAGGTGAGATTCCCAAGGATATTTTTAAGAAAAATGATTTTTAAATAACATATTTTATTTTAAATTAAATATTTTTCATCTATATATATATATATATAATCAAAAGCTTGGCTGAAACTTTTTTTTTCTACCCTATTAAAGACGGTTTTCAGAATTTTTTCAAATTTTTTCACCAAACCCAAAAAGAAGTTTTGAAAAAATAGCTTTTTCAAAAATTTAGTTATCATGAGGTTTTTTTTTAAATTTTTAGTGTTTAAATGTACTTTAAAAAAATAGATAGTTTTTTAAATCTTTGTTGCAGTATTAAATGATTCTTCAACAATAATGTGGTTAGAACTATTGAGAAGGAATGACACTCAAAAATCTTACAAACAGGGCTGCTAACACTTGTTTTTTTGCTAGTTTAGTTCTTTTATTGTTTGGCATGCTATGTTGGCTAACCTGAAATTATTTTAGTTTTTCCAGAATTTTTCAAATTTCCGGGCAATTTTTCCAAATTTTTTTTATGTATTAACCTGAATTGGACTATTACGAGCATTAAAAAAAATAGCCAAATCCGTCCAGGCATTTGAGAGATCTGCGCTTACGAAGAAACAGAAATTCATTTTTATTATATAGATTAAATAAAAATCACCCTATTAAATAAATTTTTATAATTTTTCTAACTGATATAACAAAGAAGAATTGACAAATCAATGAGAATTGTTTTGACCGAGCTTATTTGAAAAATATATTTTATCACGAGACTACTGCGGATTATCCTATTGAAGTCTGTGGAGTTTAACTCTGGACCAAGAGAGAAAAAAGATGTGATCCACTTAGCTACAATCCAACGCCATTTTGCGTATAACCCGCTAGACATTCGGACGGGTCATCAAGTGTTTTTTCTCTCTTCGTCCAGACTTAAGACTCCACAGTCTTCAATAGCATAATCCGCAGTAGTCTCGTGATAAAATATCTTTTTCAAATAAGCGCGGTGAAAACAATTCTCATTGATAGGTCAATTATTCTTTGTTATATCAGTTAGAAAAATTATAAAAATTTATTTAATTGATTGATTGCCATTCCCTTAGATAGTAATATTCGAAAGTGCTATTTGAACAATCGATTAGAATCGTTAGATTCCATTAGCCAATCAAACACTTTTAGTCGTTGTTCGATGAAGTGTCGGGCCGACTATTCCAATCCAAATATGGATTTCGCCAGGTCTACTCGGTTCACTTTTTTCCCCAATCGCGTTTACGGGATTTTCCCATATTACGTTACTGGTCCATCATGGGCTCCTATCCTCCACACCAATCGCTTTTCGAAATACTTTAGCAACACGATGTTTCTCTGGATTTTTGTCCTTTTATATTACATCAGCCAATTGTCTACGTCCAATCTCGAAAATTTCGTTGAATTTTTGAGTTTCCTCAATTTCAGCTTCTGCGTGTTCAATATTATCTTCACGAGTCGGAAGAACGCCAAGCAACTGCAGTCCATTCATTTGTTCTTCTGCAGGTTTTCCTCGAACCCAATGTTCTCTGTCTGTCAGCGCAGGGTCACCCTATTCTGTCAGATTACCTTCACCCTTTTCCTCATTCAATACATCACTCTATCCTACCTGTACAGCTATTGGCTAGATTTCTCTTTCAATTTTTCATACCTTTATTTCCACATCGCCTACCCATACTTCTGTCTTTTCTTACTACTTTTTTTCACCTACCTCTTCACCCTCAACTCGTTATTTGTTGTTTTGAATAAAAACACGAACGCCCTCTCTAGTGAAATTATCCAAATGCATGTTCAATTACGATCCCAACAGTGCATCATTAACGACATCTTTGGATTGTATCTTTTGAATTTAGTACTAAACGTTTTAGTTTTTTATGTCTCTAATTGTTTTTCCATTTACAATTTCAAATCACATGATCTATTTGAATATATTAACAATGGAATTTCAATATTTAATTTAACTTTGATTACGTCATACCTTGCGTATTTTACTTCGTCGATAATAATTGAGGTGAGTAATAGATACATAAAATAAATACTTAATATGCTTCGTTTGTGATAGACGTTGAGTTAATCACAAATAAAAATAAACTGCAACGGATCGTTGCTAAACTTTATCCAAATTCATTTGAAATATTAATATGTTTATTCCTTTATTATTAATCAGATTTCACTTGCTATTTGCAGTTCATGTTGACTTTAATTCAAAAATAATGATCGATTCTTATTTAAAAGTCGAGGAATAACCATTCTACATTCGATTTTTGACATTTCGGTTATTATTGGTAACCATTGGTGAAGACATGGAGGAATCGTCTTAAAATCAAAAATAGAAATCGATTCTCATTTAATACTTGAGGAATAACAATTCTACATTAGATTTTTGACCCTTCGATTATTATTGGTAACCATTGCTGAAGACATGGAGAAATCGGCTTAAAATCAAAAATAACAATCGATTATTATCTAATACTAGAGGAATAATAACCTTATTGCATTCCATTTTTGATGTTTTGACTATTAATGGCAACCTCTACTGAAAACCGGGAAGAATCGACTTAAAATCAAAAAGACTAAATTCTTTTATGCCAAACAACTCAAGCTTGAGTTGTTTACCAAAAAAGAATTTAGTCTTTTTGATTTTAAGTCGATTCTTCCACGTTTTCAGTAGAGGTTGCCATTAATAGTCAAAACATCAAAAATGGAATGCAATAAGGTTTACAATGTATCCTACATTGTAGGTAAAATAAATTCATGAAAAAGAAACACAATTCATTAAAGGAGTTATTTTTAGAATTTAAATTCAAAAGAAAGAGAGTCTAAATTGATCAATATGAATTCGAGAAACAGAGAAAAATATATTAATAGTAAAATTCAATTTTTTTATTTTTAAATTCATAATGAAATGTGTATTTTGGGATATATTTCAAGAAACAAGTAGTCTTTACCTGAGGACCCTTTGAAGTCCCGCTTGGCGCGAGAGCGATTACAATACTTTACCCATGCTTCGCCTTGGATAAAGTAAAAAGATGATTTCTTAAAAGGGGCTACGCCCCCTGGATTCCACCCCGCACCACCCCTTTGGACTCCATCCCGCATCACCCCCGCACCCACCCTCCGCACCCAGTTTTTGCATTTCTAGCCTTCTAGTGACCCACAGATTATGTATACAAAATTTGGTTAGTTTGGTAAAGAGAAAGAATTTTCATTTTTTGACCCTCCCCCCCCATTTTGGGTGGTTAGTTTTTGCATTTCTAGCTCTGTCTAGAAGCTCAGGGATTATGAATACAAAATTTGGTTGAGTTTGCTAAAAGGGCAGGAATTTACATTTTTTCACCCTCCCCACCTTTTTGGGTGCTTTTTTGGGGAAATTTTTGTTTTCAGAAATCACATCCCTTACAACTTTGTTTATCAAAAAATTTGCCGTAGGGTTAATAGTTTAGGAGCTATTTGATAATTTTCATGAGTGCGCCCCCCAAAACCCTTCTGGGGTCAAAATATCAAAACGTTCTATGGCTAAAAACGTAAGTTAGAAGACTGATGGAAATATGAAATTTCATAATAATCCCTTCGGCCGTTATTACGTGGATCGTGAGCAACTTTTCTCGGAAACCACTGAAACAGACAGACATACATACAGATAGGAACTTTGTTGAGTGTGTTTTCGTTCATAACTTTGCTTGAAACGCGTGAAACCAAAATTTATTAAATAAAAATAAATAATTAGTATTTTAGTATGTTGAAAGAAAATCTTAATCAAAAAAAAAATAGTAATTATCATAGGTCCATTATCAACCCGGTCATAAAATTTGTAGAATGATTAGAAGTTTAAAATAAAAATTTTATCAAAAAATCGAAAATTACATACAGTTTCAAAAACAAGATTAAATTTTTCAAATTCAAAAATCCTATATAAAAACACTTTAAATAATTTTTTTGTAATTATGTAAAAAAACAAAAATTAAAAAAAAAATGAATTTGGACCATTTTTGAAGGTGTTATTAGCAAAAACTGAAATTCGATATCTTTTAAACCGGTGATAAAAAAAATTTCAAAATTTACCCGACAGAGTTTTTTGATGGATACTTAAAAATGTCAAAAATGAAGGAATTCAAAAATTTAAATTTTTCAAACCGTCCGAATTGTAGTGGAATGTCCCATATATATATATATATATATATATATATATTTCATTTAGTTAAGTTTTTGAAATGCCGGCTGACTTCAAAAGATATCTAACTAGTAAGGTCAGGTGGGGTAACTGGGCCAGCTTCTTTTGTTTTCCCAAGGATAGTACTCTATATTTTTCCTTCCTCACAATTTATAGATCTCTTGACTATATTAATTGAAAGATGAAATTTTCTTCAAATAATCATGATACTTTCAACTTTTGATTATTCAAAATTTTGGAATTATCTTAAGTTGAATGTAAAGTTTTGCGGTTGGCCCAGTTAAACGCGTTGTGGGGTAATTGGACCAGCCCAGCCTATTTGCTGTTTTTTTTAATTTTTAACATCTTTTGAGCAGTTGGACATGTTCCCCTATCCCTCAAGGCCCTGGCCGTAGGTAGAATTAGTCTCATTTGTATATGGATTAAAAATAATCAAAGATGTAAGCGATTCGGGGTAATTGGGCCCTGACTAGGCTGGCCCAGTTGCACCAAGACCTCTATTTTTTTATTCTATTGAATTTTTAAGGTAGATAAGTCTAAACGCCAAGTATAATTTTTAAAATCGATTTTTATTACAGAAAATACAAAAAAAGTATCATAAATCAAACAACTAAACAAAATAATTTCATTTTACCCATTGAAATAAAGTTAAATAAGTTCCCTATGCTTAAGAAAGCCTTAATTAAGTACTTACTTAAGTCTCAATATTTTCAAGGAACTGGTTAAGGCAACTAGGTAAGAAGTAAGCACATAACTAGGTAAATAAGTAAATATGTAATTAACTTAACTAAGTACTTAAGTATAAAATAAACTTAAAGAAATTTATCTAATTCAGGAACACTGAAAATTTTCTACCAATATGAAAAAGTGAATTGCGCTAAAAAATGCGGTAAAATTAAAAAGCTCTGGGGTTACAGGACCCCTGGCCCAGTTGCCCCCGGCCCCAGTTACCCCCGGCCACAGTTACCCCACCTGACTTTAGATGAAGTAGAAAATATAGATCAATAGAAAATCAAGCTACTATTTGATTTTTATTACCCATGACAATATTATTTATCAAATTCTATATTCAATATCTACATATATTTATTTTTCTTTTATTGATTTTGTCTAATAAAGTCTAATAATAAAATTCAGCTAAATGACGAGAGATTATTCCGGTAAAGAAATTTCAGCTCAGTAATTTTATTTATTGATCTCATTTTTGATTATTAAATATCTGAGTTGTTCTATAATACAATTTTAATTCCAAAAATATTAATCTGTCACTCAACGAAATTAATTTAATTACTTTAATTTGTTCTGAAGCTGAAAGTGTGAAAGATGTGTAAATAAATTTGTCTAATGCTCTTTTGTCTTTGTAAGAAGACGGAGTAAGTAAGACTTTGTAAGAAGCGGGCCGCTCCTCGGAGGCCCAATAAACAAAATTAAAGTAGTCGACGTCCAATAGTTATTTATTTATTGACGTACAATTTATTAGTCCTATCGTTAAGTCCTTCAGTTGGCAATAATGAGTTTCGCCCACGCCATCCGGATTGTGTTCCTGCCCTGCAAAATCTTCGGATTCCTTTTAGTGAATCTCAAAAACCCGAAGATGGACACTCATTCTACATCCCTTCTTTTTTGGAAATTTAACAGAATCGTGGTGATGATAGTTACCGTGGCCGATTTCTTGTGGCACTTGTTTCATTATCCCCTAGTCACTCTTAAAGATTTTGTCCAAATTGGACAATCTTTATCTTACATGTTTGCTACAATGTCTCTTTTCTATATAACTATTTGTCGATCCCAGGCTTTAAAACAACTTTATATAAAATTTTATGATTTAAGTGAAATTTCTTTCTTTTCTGAAACTAATTATAATTCGGTATTTCTTCTCTGTAAATTCTTCACATTTATCATTTTTCTATTAGAAATTTCACACATATACTCATATTTTCAAAATTTTTACAACATCGGCTATATCAGTTGTTGAGCTCTTTTTTTTGACGTGACAACGTCTTATAATTCGATGGAGCCGGCTGCGCGCACGAAAAAACATGACTCATGCGGCGTTACCTCGCTCTGAGGCGTTCCATTTAAGGCTTGAAGTGCAAGCGAGAGCGCGGAACGAGCGACAAAGATTGAGGCGGGCTTTTTAAAAGCTACAGTTACAAAAATTTTAATGATGTTTCCAAATTTTAAATTTTAAATTTAAGATTTATGAACAATAATTTAATCACAGTTTATTCTTATAATAAATTATTCAAAATTATTACTTTTTTACAACAAATTACAATTAAATTTGCAAAAATAATTAAGTAACTAATTGAACAACAACTTTTATTCAGTTTACTTGCTGAATGAAATAATGTCAATACAAAATTTATTATTATAAAATAATAAAATCAAAAATTAAATTTTAACAGTCGAATAGAAAGTTAAACAATAAATTTTATTCAAGTATTTTGTAAATTTAAAATGATTTTTCTGAACGAAGAATTTTATGAAAAAATCGGTTGTCTGTAAAGTCAGTTTACTGACGATAGTTGAACGTGACAACGTCATAAGAAAATACCATTCCATCAGTATTTTCTTATGACGTTGTCACGTTCAACTATCGTCAGTAAACCGACTTTACAGACAACCGATTTTTTTTACTTGGATAATCTCCGCCTACAATTACTTTTTCTTTCTAATCATCACCTATATATATCTTTTATCACTTTAACTATCTGGATTTAATCGATTTCTTAAAAAAAATTTTTATACACCGAAAATTTCTACTAAATTTAATTGACATTTACACAAAAAATTGTGAATTGGCTGACGATTTGAATAGTATTTTCGATATTTTTCTCTTACCTGCTTTTTGCGGGTGAATTTTTTTGGATCATGTGGATTATGTATTCAAAAATATATATTTTGGTTTAAAATGGTTTTCTCTCATTAAATCAAATATTCGAATTTATTGAACATATAATTCTTTCAATGATTTTTATATACATTTTAATATGGGTATGTTCGAAAACTAAAAATATGGTGAGTATTATATATTATTATTATTTAGATATAAATGGAGTGTACGATGTTCGCTTGTCACCTCCAACCATCTTTGAAATTATTTGATTATTTTCCCATCTTGAATTAGTCGACTACAAACTCTAAAAAACAAAAACAAAAATAAGTACTAGGAATAATAATAACTTTAATAATCAAAAACTCGAACATAATCTGTATTAACTTATAAATTTCTATACTGCATAAAAAAATATTATATTTAGTTCTTAGCCAGCAAAATAAAAAACTATTTCGAATTTCCCTAGTATTTTACAGGAAAACTCTCACCACTGCAAGTACTATTAAATTTTCATTAAAACACGAAAATAATTTTATTTAAAACTTACATAGCCTACACATTGATCGTGATGCACCATCAGTTAGAGAGGCCATAAGCAATAAGCAATTAATTCATTAAATATAAAAGAAAATTGGAAAATCATACGAACATAAAGCCATCCTTATTCTGGACAACAATACGTTTTATACTATGTACTGTACATGTACTTTTGTACATATATATTCCTTTGCATAATATTACTAGGTTGTAGGTATTCTTAACTCTATACAACATTTATAGTTGCCTATTCTCTCCGTGAGTAACCGCGCTTATCGCCATCCGTGGCCAAAAAAACAACTTCAGGTACAATAATAAGGTATAAAAGCATCAAAAGCATTTACAAAAGATAATTAATTTCATAAAAAATACAACATTTAAAAGCTAAAATAATCATAGATTCCCGTAATAAATAAATTTGTTAATAAACAAATAAAATAATAGCTTTAAAAAAAATTTCAATTAAAAAAATCTTTAAATATCCATATTGAATTTAACCTTTGATGAAATGTCATAATGGATAAAATTATTAAAACTCGCTTTTAAAACATACCCACTCAATCGATTTTAATAAACAAAAAGTTGTGAATGGTAAGCACTTTATTTGGATAGTTAGGGTTATCCGAAGGAAAACAATAAAATTCATAGTTGGAATTTAGTGAAGTGTTTTTACAATTTGTCACAGAGCACTTGAAACCTTTTTTATTTGAATTCATCAACAATTGATTCACTTTATTATTATTATTCTTTGTTGCGTTTGGACCCTTGGGATCACGCAAAGCTTGATGTTTCTTTCTGGTTGGACCTTCCACACCTCTATCTTTTTCCGGAACGTGTTATCGAGCTCCATGGTCAGGCTATGTAATTTTTTCCATGGCCGGATGTGTGTGTTGATGTTAAAGGTGCCCAGGTATGTATGGATTTTTGGCGTTATTCTTCCATTATTTTTACCTTGACTTCGTGATGGTCCGGGTCCTCCAGAATCTGAATACCCGGTTGCCACTTGAGGCTGGGTGGATTGGTTACCACCTGAGGATAATCTTGTTTTTGCCTCTCACGATTCATGGTGGCTTGTTAAGAAATTTTGTCCCGCGCATGCGCAAGGTTTTATAGAACCAGAGATTGAAGTTTCTGGAGCCAAGGGGCCGGTTTTTTATTATTTTCAAATAAATTCACTTTGCTTCTTGCTGGGATCGAACTGATGAAGTCTAGGTTGATGTTCTCCTAATCGGATTAGAAAAGTTTGTGATTTAACCGATTGCGCTAGCGAACCCTCTTTGATTCACTTTATAAGTTAAAGTAAAATAATTAAACACTTTTTGATTCAGTAAAATACACGTTAATATACACAGATGAATGCTAAATAAAAGGTGGTAGATTGTACCCGAAGTTCTTAAAAGTATGGCGCTACTCTTGTTGCGCACGGATCGAATAATATTATATTGTTTGTTTTTTAGATTTTAAATACTATACCTACTGTTATGAAAGCCATTATGATAAAAATTAAATGAATACACCTAAATGGATTTCTGGACTATACATAATATTCTAAATGTTTATTAAAATAGATTTTTAGGTATTAATTAATTAGGGATACGTCTCAGCCTCAGGAACTGTCAATGAAGGTATATATATATTTTTTTTATTTAATATTATTTTTTTATTTTATTTTTATTTTATTTTATTTTATTTTATTTTATTCGATATACGGGAGTTATCCCAGTTACAATAAACATTTTTATACAAAAAATCTTACATCAAACAAACCATCTACAAATGTATAATGAAAATGTTTATAACAAGTTAAACGAGAAAAAAGTGACATGAATAACTGTCCCGAAAAATCGATAAGTCGTACTACACTTTTGATTTCCTTAATTTAAGTGAAAGTCGGTTGTTTGACACATCAGTTAATTGATATTTATTTGTCATTCTCTTAGATAGTAATAAACGAAAGTGTTATTTAATCAATCGATTAGAGTCGTTCAATAATTTCATTATCCAATCGAACACTTTTAGTAGTTGTTCTGTGCAGTGTCGAACTATTCCAATCCAAATATGGATTTCGCCAGCTCCACTCGCTTCACTTTTTTCCCCAATTGCCTTTACGGGATTTTCCCATATTACCTGACTGGTCCATCATGGGCTCCTATTCTTCACATCCATCGGTTTTCGAAATACCTAGGCAACACGATGTTGCTCTGCATTTTTTTTCTTTTAGTTTACCTCAGTAACTGGATCACTTTCAGTTTAGAAAATTTTGTCGAGTATTTCACTTTCCTCAATTCCACTTTCTGTTTGTTCACTATTATCTTCACGAGTCGGAAGAACGCCAAGCAAATGCAGTCCATTCATTTGTTCTTCTGCAGGTTTTCCTCGAACCCAATGTTCTCTGTTTGCCAGCGCAGAGTCACCCTATTTTGTCAGCTTAACTTCACTCTGTTCCTCATCCTATACATCACTCTATCCTACGTCTACAGCTATGGCCTAGATACCTCTTCCATTTATTCATACCTTTATTTCCACATCGCCTACACATACTACTATCTCTTCATACTACTTTTTTTCACCTACCTCTTCACTCTCAACTTGTTATTAGTTGTTTTGAATAAAAACACGAACACCCTCTCTACTGAAATTATCCAAATGCACGTTCAATTACGATCCCAACAGTATAACATTAATGACATCTTTGGGATGTATCTCTTGAATTTAGTGCTAAACATTTTTGTGAATTATGTCTCTACTTGTTTTTTTATTTACAATATTAAATCCCATAATTTATTTGATTATTTTGGAAGTGGATTTAAAATTTTTAATCTAACCTGGGTTACGTTATATCTTGGATATTTTACATCTTCTATAATAAATCAGGTTAGTAATACATAAAATAAGTATACATATATGCATGGATTCAGGTAGACAATGAATTGTTAATCACAAACAGAAAAATATTCCCCCCCCCCCAAACGAAATATTTTTTTAGTCACCCTAATGAGACTTTGTAAATACCATGTATTGATTTTAATAAGCAAATAAATATTATAATTAATAAAACTTAGTTAATAATTGTATCTGTTTAACAAATGGTACATTCCAACATTCTACGAACTTGAAATTTAGAATATGGTTATATTCCATAATGTAGTTAATCATTATTAAAATTAAATAAATTGACACTTTCTGATGTCGCCATCCACGTGACTTTACCATACACCTCTGGTTGAGTTTGGTACAAGAGCCTAGAATTTAATTTTTTTGCCCTACAACCTCCCCCCAACCCATTTTGGGCGGTTAGTATATCCATTTTTAGTCTTCTGTTACCCCACTGATTATATATACAAAATTTGCTTGAATTTGGTACAAGTGCCTAGATTTTCATCCCCCCCCCCTGCAGATCATTATTATAGGTTCATTTTATAGTATAATTCATTTTTCTTGTTTTTTAGTTTGAAAATATTATAATTTTAAATTTTAACTCCCCCCCCCACCCCTATTTAATTTTAGGTCGATATACATCAAAATCTAATAAGCTTTTAAGCTCAATGCAGCAAAACTAGGTGTGAAATTTGGTTTCGATATTCAGAATAGTTTTTGAGCAAGTTCGTTCTCAAAATTTGGTAACGCATAGACTAACAGAATAACAGACTAACTAACTAACTGACATTTTTACAAAACAGTAATTATTTAGAAAAAAATAATTTTTTCGATGTTTACTTATTAGAGCATTTTTGTAAATCGAAATCCCATGGTTTCCCCCAACTTTTTTTTTTATCAAAATAGTTTCAGCCGTTTTGAGATATTTCGAAAAAAAGAAGCAAAAAACCACTTTTTTCATCTATGATTACAATACTTGACCATATCCTGTATGGTAAAGTAAAAAGTAGACTTTTCCGATATCTATGGCTATTTTTACGGCCTTTAAAGTGTTTAAATGGGGAGTACAAAATCAATTTCTTTGAAATTGTTTCCAATTTGTTGTCATAGCAACTGACAATAAAAACACTTTTGTTTCTATTTCATTTTTAATATTGGTGAATATTTTCGAATTTGTATATCAAAATATTGCCGAAAATTATAATCCGCTTGGTGACCAAACATATTATAGTACCATATCTAAATAATAATTTTATTTGAGATCATTATTACGATTTTTTAAATAGTCATCATGTATTTAATTGTTCAACTTGAAAATAATCAGTAATATGTTTTAAATTTCAAAATTTACATTAAATATTACTTTTTAGTTAAATATTATTATTATTATTTTTACTTTACCATACATACCATAGGGTATGGTCAAGTATTGTAATCGTGCATGAAAAAGTGTTTTTCTTTCTTCTTTTTTTCGAAATATCTCAAAAACGGCTGAAACTATTTCGATTAAAAAAATTGAGCGAAACCATGGCATTTCGGTCTACAAAAATGCTCTCATAAGTGAACATAGAAAAAATTATATTTTTCGAGATAATAATTGTTTTGTCAAAATGTCTGTTAGTCTGGTTGTCTGGTTGTTAGTTAGTCTGTGCGTTACCAAATTTTTATGGACGAGCTAGCTCAAAAACTACTTTGAATATCGAAACCAAATTTCACACGTAGTTCTGGTCCATTGAGATTAAGAGCTGATTAGATTTTGGTGCATATCGACCAAAAATTAAGGGGGGTATAAAAGGTGGGTGTAAAAATTAAAAATATTGGTCGTTTGAGCAAACTCAACCAAATTTTCTATACATAATCAGTGGGTCCCCAGAAGTCTAAAAATGCAAAATCTAACCTCCCAAAATGGAGGGGGGGGGGGTCAAAAAATGAAAAATTTTGCCATTTACCAAACTCAACCAAATTTTGTATACATAATGAGTGTGCTCCTAGGAGTCTAAAAATACAAAAACTAACCCCCTCCCTACATGATTATAAATAATTGTATTAAATAATAATGTAAGTGAGGGGCCAGGTTGTGTGGTAAAGTCAAGAAAGTAAAAAATGGGGATCTCACAACTTGGTAAACTTTAATACTAGCAAAACACAATGCTGCCTAATTTCTAGGCGCGCAGATAGGAACCTTCCGGACATTTCCTTTGATTTGAGCTCATTGGAATTCCGTAATAAAATATCAATGTTAGGTGTCACCTTAGGTTCTGACCTCTCTTGGAATGACCATATTATCTCAGTAGCAAAAGCTGCAGCATGTAAGCTTGGCTTTCTTTTCCGAACCAAACGCTTTTTCACCCCCACTCAACTCCTTATATTATACAAGGCTCAAATTCGCCCTTGTCTTGAATATTGCTCGCATTTGTGGAGAGGGGCCTCCAAGTATTCTCTTAATACCTTAGATGCAATTCAGAGGCGAGCTATCAGACTGATAGGCGATCCTACATTAACTGACACTCTCGACTCCCTGGCCCATCGTAGATCTGTCTCCGCCCTTTCCCTTTTTTATAGATATTACCATGGCTTTTGTTCTGACGAAATAAAATCGATAATCCCACCAAAGGCTTCATTTGCGCAAAATACACGATTTTCTAAAATTCAACACCCCTACTCGCTTAAACTGGATACTAATCGAACAAACGCATTCGCCAATTCATTTATCCCTATGACATCTAGAGACTGGAACTCTCTTCCCCCGACCGTCTTTCCAGCAACTTATAACCTTCAATCTTTCAAGACTAGCATCCACAGATACCTTCGGCTGCTACCCAATCCCTAAATCTCCCCTTATCTTCACGTTACAAGGGTCCACCACGGACTAAAGAGGTTGTTCCTTCTTGGTGCAGCTTCTTCTTGTATCAATATCATTATAAAAAATGAGGATGGCCACATCAGAACACGTCAGCTTATTTTTTTAATAATTTTTATCTGAAAATGTAAGAAATATAAGCTAGAGCAGCGATCCTCAACCTTTTTTGAAAGTGGATTAAATTCAATAGTTAAAGCTGGCCGCACAAAAGCAAAAATAGACATTAATGATTATTTTAAATTATTATTTATTTCTTTTTCTTAAAATAATTACAAAACAAGTCGGTACAATATAAATACTATAAACATAAAGATAAATATAATTAAATATCACATAGATATAATATGTAAACAGTGTACAGTGTACAGGTATATTATATATAAATAAAAATAAATTATACTTCGTCATAAGGGGCCGCCCATAAATTACGTAACACGAATTTCAAGATTTTTAGACCCCTCCCATCTCCATCTCTGTCACAATCTATCACATTGTATTCTGACGTCACACTATCACTTTTATACCCTATAATTTAATAATTGTTTAGTTTTTTTTTATAAATTTAACTTAACTAAATGGATTTATTATATTCTAAGTTTAATTTTTAAATTTAAATAATTTGACTTTTTTACATCACAATTTTTAAGATCCTCTGGCCCTCTGTCACATTTTGTCACAAATCTGAGATGCCCTCTCCCCCTTATTGTGTGACATAATTTATGGACGGCCCCTAAAACGCTGTAAACTTTTTTGTTGTAAGAATAAAATAATTTCATGTCTTAAAGAAAAAAAAACTGATTCCGAACTTTTCCCCTGCTTAACCATCGTACCCGAAGTATGGCAAATTACGTCGCCCTAATTACAGTTAATTTCTTTTAAAAGATTTTTAAATTTTTCTGCGATTTAATTCTCTGCCTCAAATATACCGTAATTTACTATGTTTATGACAGTTTTGATCAAGGCATCTACTTTTTAGGTATAATATATGCTGTCAAGTTTTCTTGGTGAAAATAGTGAAAGATTTTTCAAATTGTATTTCTTTTTTAATAAGGAAAGAAATCCAATTTCAGGCCGAAACAACGAAGGGCACTCACAAACAAATTATAGGTATATTGTATAAATTCAATTATCCATTATAATTTTGTACATAACAAAAACAAACAAACAAACACTTAACAAACAAAAACTAAACTAAGTAATTAATGTAGTAATCGATCAATAATCAATTATTGACCACCGATCAGGCAGTTTGAGCTCTCAGCAGAGGCGACCAGTTTTCAACATGGGTTTCATTGAAGCCACCCGAATTCTGTTTGTGCCCTGTAAATTATTCGGGATCCTTTTAGTGAACCTTAAAAACCCTCATGATGACACCCATCCGAAATTGCTTCTCTTTTGAAATTTAACGGCATTTTCTCGATTGTATTATCTCAATCCTTTTATATATATATGTTAATGTGGTACCAAAGTGAATTAAACAGTCTCATACATTTAGTGTATTTTTGTCAGTATGTTAGTTTCGTCGCTGGCATGTGGACTCTGTTTTATGTCCTTGTCTCCCGTGCTAAGGGATTAAAACAATTATATATAAAATTTTATGATTTAAGTCAAAATCCTTTCTATTCACAAACGGATTATCATTCGGTGTTTATTCTATGTACAATTCTGGCAATTTTTGGTGTCGTAATAAAATTGGATGAGATTTTGATTATCTTAAATAGATTCCCAGATCCAACTTTCTTACGGGTGATCCCATTTTTGTTTATAAAATATCTGAGTCTGTCATATAATTATTTTTTCTTTCAACTTAACATCTATATATTTCTCTTGTCAATTTTTCTCTCTGAAATTAACCAATTTCTTAAAAAATCTACCTTACATCGTAAATCAATTCGCTCTTTAATTCCCAATTACGTGACAATTTGTGAATTAGTTGACGATTTGAATAGTATTTACGATATTTACATGTTGATCAATATTTTATGCAGATTTATTTGGATCTTAAGTATTATTTATTCGACAATTTATAATTTGGTCGAAATAGGTTTTCTAACCTCAATAGAAATAATCGTATTTATCAAAGACATGATTATTCCTATTATTTATCTAGTTGTTTCAGCAAGGATATGCTCGAAAACTAAAAATATGGTGAGTCTTATTGAATAACCTATTATAATATAATAATTTGCTTGGGCGACGAGGATCTCTCTGATTGGCCGTGCTTTGGAGTTAAATAAGTACAGGGGAATTCAAAAATAATTTAAAATCTAAATTTTTCAAGGGTGATTATGAATTATTTTCTTATATATACTAGCTGCAAGGCCCGCCTTCAGCGGCCCTCTTGCTAGCCAGGGGGCTCGCCCCCTGGACCTCCACCCCGAAGCCCACTCAGCACCCCCACCCACTCACCACTCCAAAGTACAGACAAAACCTTAATATATATATATATATATATATATATATATATATATATATATATATATATATATGTCGTGGCCATATCGTAGAATTGACTATTTCATGAAATGCTCGAGAACTTCATGAAATGGTTTTAATATTTACTAAAGTCCCTAGTTAACGATTTGTGAACATTTCATGAAATTCTCGAGCATTTCATGAAATGGTCAATTCTACGATGTGCCCACGACATATATATATATATATATATATATATATATATATATATATATATATATATATATATATATATATATATATATATGTAAGTAAGTGATTAAAAGAACTACTTTAATTGATTGCTAAAACATATAGAGTTTATTTACATTAAATATACAATTGAATAATTTTTTTTTTTTTTTTTTTTTTTGCCTTTTCGGCCATGGTAGCCATAAGCCATTTACGATACTATTTATTTTTTATTTTTAAATTTGTCTCTACCTCGGGGGTCAGATTTTAGCCCGATGCCTCGAGCAGGATTCGAACTCGGGTCCTCTTGGTTAGCTGGCTGACATGCTACCGATTAGCCTACCCGACCCCCGATAATAATACATATTATAAATAAATTAAAATTAAGGGGAGTTCTTATGGTGTTTCAGAAAAATTGAAGACTTACTAGTATAAAATGTTGTTATAAACCTATTTATATTTCAGGTTGTTAAAACCCATCATCAGGAGTACATAGACTGAAAGAGTGTGAAAAACCGCACAAAAACTCGCCTTAATTTTAATTTAGGTACATAATGTTTCACTATAAAAAAACACCGCACTCTCTTATAGTTTGATCAAAAATAAAGATAATGATTTGATAATTTCTAATAATATGAAGAGTATGTTGATAAAGTAAACACGCTGACCATACCTTATCTCAATATCAAAGGCAGCAATATAATATTTATAATTATTGAAATATATCTCAAAAACGGCTGAAACTATTTTGATAAATAAACTTAGCCAATTCACGGCGTTTTGGGTTTCAATAAAGCCTATTAAAATTAAGATTGAAAAATGTATTTATTATTTTGTCGAATCTACAAATTTGAAATTTTGTCCTATTTGAACCTGTAAGGCCATAGAGTAAAATAATCGAGGGAGAGAGGGGGAAAGTGTAGGGTAATGTATGAACACTAGGGCTGTGGAGTCGGAGTCGGGAAAAATGTGTCGACTCCGACTCCGGCATTTCTCTATAATTTTTTTTTCAAGTTTAGGTAATATTCGAAATTGGCAAAATACTGTTTCTTGCTAGGAAGTCTTTCAAGCAAATAAACTGGAGTCTCAGGTATATGAATAAGGGTTCATTAGGTTTTCCAAAATTACCTGCTATGTGTTTTCCAGAAAAATTTAACTAGCTTAGTTTAGAAAAATGACAAAGGATTGTTTATTTGTATGAAGCTTCTCATGCTATTCAATCTACTCTTATTAAACGAGCAAAAATTGTATATTTATTTATATATATTTATTTATTTATATATATATTTATTTATTTATATATTTATTTATTTATTTTTATATATATATATATTTATTTATTTATATATTTGTATCTTGGTTCTATTTTGAAAACGGCCCTACCGATTTTGATGAAACAAAATCTATTAACAAGTTTTGAGGATGAAAAAAGATCTGGCTAGGTCTGGACCTCATCAAAAGTCATCTTAATTGATTTTTTCTTAATTAAAGTAATTATTGATAGATGAAAATCTCAATAAAAAACAATGACTCGCTGGATGTCAGATTAGAACCTGAGACCTCTTGCATCAGAGGCACACACTCTACCACTGAACTATAGAACTATTTTAAAAAACATTGCTTTTTACTTTTACTACAATGAATATTTTTGAATTAGACTTTATTATAAGTGTGGCAATAATTGAATATATTACATACAGGATGGTCCCGAATTCATGGTACAAACTTTAATGGTAGGTACAGGACATTGTAACAATGAGTTATTGTATAGGAATGTATAGTGTAATAAGTATATGTAATATGTATATGTATGTATAGTGTAATAGTAATATAGTGTATAATGTATGTATAATGTATAGCCGTTATTTCCCCTGTTTACGCCTCAACGCGTCACTTGCGACTATACATTCCTATACAATAACTCATTGTTACAATGTCCTGTACCTACCATTAACGTTTGTACCATGAATTCGGGACCACCCTGTATAGCTATGTATTTAATAAATATAATTAATTATATAAATTTCGGCGAGGCAAATTTGAAATATATGTAAAATTGAATTAAGTTGAAAGAAAGACAACAATTAATTTTAAATCCAGAAACATTAAATAGATTAATAATTATTCCATGGCCTCCCCTCCCCTCCACTCTTCTAATTAAAATTAAATATTCAATTCTCTTTTCTCCGGGCAATTATCCTTGAAATTGTCTTCCTAAAAAAAATACTTGCTTGGTGAAAGTTATCACTTCTGTCGCGCGTCCCGAGACGTACATATTTTTTTTAATTTTATGTTGTGAAATTGGCAGAAATGACTACCAGCAATAACTGTAAATTAATTTATCAAAAATATAATCCAGTTAAAAAAACTATAAAGATGTTGAATTAATTTGTTACCGTTCTCTTAAATACGAGATAAAAAAGTTGAATATTTGGAAAATTAAAAAAAAGGAAAATAATTAGGGGAGATACATATTATCTGGTCTTCAAGTTGATTCGGAATAGTAAAAACTCGTGATAATAATTGTCCTATAATAATATTTTAATTCCAATAGAAGCATTTCGTCTCACACTCAAGAAAATTAATTCAATTACTTTAAGTAGTCGACCTCCAATAATAATTATTATTATTGATGGACAATTTCCTAGACCTCAACTAAGGCCCGCCAGTTGACGATAATGAGTTTCAACAAAGCCACTCGGATTGTGTTCCTTCCCTGCAAATTCTTCGGGTTACTTTTAGTGAATCTCAAAAACCCGAAAAATGACTCGCATTCTAAATCGCTTCTTTTTTGGAAATTTAACGGAATTTTGTTAATGATAGTTACCATGTGCTATTTCTTGTGGGGCTTGTTCAATTATCCCCTCGTTACTCTTAAAGATTTAGTCGAATTTGGACAATATTTATCCTTCATGTTTACCACATGGTGTCTTTTCTATATCACTATTTGTCGATCCCAGGCTTTGAAAGAACTGTATATAAAATTTTATGATTTAAGTGAAAATTCTTTCTATTCCGAAACCAATTATCATTCGGTGTCTGTTTTCTGTAAATTCTTAACATTTCTCGCCTTTCTAATACAAATAGAACAAATATTCTTGATGTTTCCATATTATGTGAACAGCGGGTTATATCTGTTACTGACTTTCTTTCCTGTTTGGATAAACAACGTTCAAGTTTATTTTAACTTTCTAATCATCGCCTATATATTTCTCTTATCACTTTATCTTTCTGAAATTAATACATTTCTTAATAATAATTTTATACATCGAAAATTACTACGCATACTTATTGACATTTATAGAAAAATTTTTGAATTAAGCGACGATTTGATTAGTATTTTCGATATTTACCTTCTTGTTTCTTCTTGTATGTCAATTTTTTTGGATCATGGTTATTATGTATTCGAAAATATATATTTTGGTTGAAATTGGTTTTATTTCAGCTAATGAAATTTTTGATTTTTTGAAAAGTATATTTATCTCAGTTATTGCTATAGGTGTTTTATTATGGATATGCTCGAAAACAAAAAATATGGTGAGTTTTAATTGGATTTTAACATTATTTTCATATAAAGTGGTGTGTTCTCCCCTTCTTTGAAATATCTCGCTGCAGCTACATTTGAATTTTAAAATACGTTTGACAATTAAAAATTGCCATTATTTCATTGCGAACTGTGGGTTTCGGACTTGAATGTTCAATTTTGAGTGCCTCGTCCTGGACTGAGACATTTTGAAAATTTCTTTTCTGAGAGTCCCGGGGTCCCGTCGCCGATTTATGGGTCCATCGCTTTGGCAAATAAGCATGATCATCTTGTTAATTTCTTCTAGGGGAATGGGTCAGGCTGGCCCATAATGCCAGTTTACTTTCAGATATAATTTTAATTAATTTATTTTTATTCTTTATTTTTTATTTTTAAATATTTTTTTTGGGGAGTCTGGTAACTCCGTCAGCTAACGCACTAGCCTCGCTTCGGCATCGATCGATTATGACGATGTTGAGGTGGAGGTCCGGAGTTCGATCCTAGCTGGCAAATAAAAATTTATACCGGCTGAAAACTCGGCTCCCTCACTAACCCTACTAACACTCTACTTATGTGCTGTCTAAATGGGCTTTGTTCCCGGTGACATTAAATAAAAAAAAAAAAAAATTTTTTTCTCTAGCCCAAAAATTTTTATTTTAAATTTTAATTATTATTTTTTCCCAGTGAACGGAATAATTATCTTTGTTAACTATTTATTATTTTTCAGCCATAGAGAACGTAAAATTTGAAAGTTTATAATAGAAAAATAAGGACAAGTTTTTATGTGTGACTTTTTTATTTATCAGGCAACGCTTCGTTGACTTTGCCGACTTATTCAGGGCCTCAAATAGTCATTCTCTGATAAAGTCGGCAAAGTCGACGAAACGTTGGCTGATAAATAAAAATTCACACATAAAAACTTGTCCTTATTTTCCTGTTATAAACTTTCAAATTAATACAAATTATGGACGAAGATGATAAATTTGTCCCTAACAATCAAATCTCCCACAACACACAAAGGTTTGTTTATACACCGTTCTACTGTGGCCTCACCCTATGACTGTCGAATCTATTGAATTATGCATTTAAGAGAAAATTCGCTCAATGATAAGGTTTTCTTAGTTTAGCAGGATAAAAGTATTTTTTAAATTCAATTTTATGCTCAGCGACATAAACAACCCTAACAAAAAATATTCAAGTCATACTAATTATGAATTAAAAAGTTTTGCCAAAAAAATAAACCACTGTTATTTCTATTTGAAAAAACAACTAGCTACCGGCACGGGTTGTCGTATTGTAAACAACTTTGTCTTATGCGCAGCTTTTTAACATCATTAAAGGTATAGGATTGGAATGGAAAAATTATTATCTTGTTAAAAGGGACTCACCCATATATATATATATATATATATATATATATATATATATATATATATATATATATATATTTGTAAATTGTATCTCCCGCTTATATAAATTATATTAAATTATCTGAGGTTGGTAGTATTGCATGGTGTCCTCGACTCAATTATGCTCACTCTTAATAGACCACATGTTATGACATTAAATGAGTGTGTATATTGATGAAAGGACTCTTATTCAATTCTACTATACTTTCAGGTAACTATCATTTATAACTTATCTTGTATATTATCTATTGCATTTATAAATAAAACTCTACTATACTTTCAGAATCGTCTAACGTTCAATTTACCCAATCCACACTCTTACAAATTGAATAAGTCGTTTGCAAACATGGACACCCAAAAATTCCACGTACACATAGTGAAAAAAGAAGAAAAAATTTTTGAATTGGCTGGAGTATCAATGGACAAAAAACAGTGGTATATTCTTCCAAGAGAGAACAGAGATATTCAAAACCATCAAGTATTAATGGCAAATAATATTGTTATAAATGCTATTAAAGCAATTAAACCAATAAATGGATTTAGAAAAGTAAGTCTTAAATTAAATAAGGATATAATAGACAATTATTTCGATGAAGGAGAGAATGTATGCTACCAAAATATTCCTTTAGAGGAGTACAATGAAATATCAGAAGAGAAGGATAACCTACAAAAAAAAATTAGAGAACTGGAAACGAGACTGGAAGAAAAATTCTATATTCATGAAAAAATTGAAAAGAACTTCATCTTGGAAAAATTTAATAATAAGAAAAATAATGCAAGTGAATGGATAGAAAAGTATGAAAAGGAATGCTCCAGACATAAAATCATGAAAGAAGAACACAAAATAGAAATTTTGGAACAATTTTTGGAAGACACAGCAAAAATTTGGTATGAATTACATAGCAAGAACAAAAAAAATTCAACATGGATAGAATGGAAAAACTCATTTCTAAACCACTTCTCAAAAAAGGTTGGTCAACTATTAGAAAAGCATATAATTACAAATATATAGAAGGATCTTTGATAGATTATCTATTGATTAAGGAAAAACTATGTACAGAAATAGAAGATAAGATGACTACAACTTCTAAAATCAATCTAATGGTAATGGGCCTTCCCATCCACATGCAAGAAAAATTAGATATTGAAGAAATAACATCGATCGAAAAACTTATGATAGAAATAAAGAAAATAGATAATTCGACATTCGAAAGAAGAAGATTGGAAGTTACAAAAAAGAAGACTTCAAGAAATTAACTATACCGAACAAAAAACCATGTGCAATATGTGAAAAATTAGGATATAAAAACCGCTTCCATTCAACCCAAATATGTTGGAACAACACAGCTTCCATAAAGAAAAGCATAAATTTAAATGAGGAAGAAACGGAAAATGAATATTTACAAATATCAGAGGACGAACAAAAAAACGATTGAACCCGGGAAAATCCAATCCACAGCCACTTATCAAAATAAAGGTAATTATAGACAAAAATAAACTTATAAAAGCTATCTACGATAATGGGTCGACGTGCTCATTAATCAACGAGAAGCTAATAAGAACAATTAAAGCAAAATTATATAATAGCAAAAGCTTATTAAAGTCTATAAGTGGAATGGATTTTTATAAAACCCGGGCTACATTAAATCTAAAAATCGGAGAAATAGAAGATGAACTAGAATTTATAGTAATAAAAAATGACAAATTTAATTATGATATGTTACTAGGTCTTGATGCTATAAAAAAATTCAAATTAATTCAAGATGAAAACCTGAAAATAAAACAAAGAAAAATTGATAAAATAATAGAAATAAAAGATGATAATAACATTCAAAAAAAAAAAAAATAATCGAATCTCAAGAAGAAACGGAAACAAACACACATATTATGGAAAACAAAGAAATAAATATCGATCATTTAAATAAAGAAAGACAAGAAGAACTAAAGAACATGATCAACGAATATCAATCATGTTTTGCAAAAAACAAATTCGATGTCGGCAAGATTAAGGATTTTGAAGCACAAGTCAAACTTAAAGAAGATAAGTACATAGCAAAAAAACCTTATAAGTGTTCACCAAGAGACCAAGAAGAAATAGAATATCAAGTCACTGAGTTACTGAAGAATAAATTAATTGAAGAATCTGATTCCCCATATGCGTCCCCAGTTACACTAGCTTACAAGAGAGAAGAAGGAAAAAAAACAAGGTTATGTGTTGATTATTCTGAATTGAACCGAATCGTAATCCCAGATGCACAACCATTTCCAAAGATTGATGATATAATTATGGAAGTAAACAGATGTAAATGGTACACATCAATAGATATGAACTCAGCATTTTGGTCCATACCTATAAGAGAAAAAGATCAAAAGAAGACAGCATTTGTGACCCAGAAAGGACATTGGCAATGGAGAGTGTTACCATTTGGATATAAAAACAGTAGTGCGATCTTCCAAAGAGTTTTGGCAAATACTATAAGAAGAAACAATATGGAAAAATTTTGTGTAAATTACATAGATGACATCCTAATATTCTCAGAAACGTTTGAAGAACATATGAAACATCTAAAACTATTATTTGAAGTTATAAAAAAACAAGGATATAAAATAAAAATGGAAAAATGCGAATTTGCAAAACATTCAATAAAATACCTTGGACATATTATAGAAAACGGAAAAATATACCCTATTAAGGACAACTTACAATCCATCAAAGATTTAGAAAGACCCAAGAATAAAAGAATGGTACGTAAACTAATTGGAAAGATAAATTTTTACAGAAAATTTATTGACCATTGTACACAAAGATTGAGCCCACTTTACAATCTATTAAAAAAAGACTCCAAATTCAAATGGACAGAAGAATGCGAAAAATGTTTTCTGGAAACAAAGCAATATCTAATAACACCACCGGTTCTGGCTATATTTGACAATAAAAAGGATATAGTATTAGAGGTGGATGCAAGCAGATTAGGAGTAGGAGCAGTGCTGAAGCAAGTCCAAGAAGATGGAAGCTTACATCCAGTGGGCTATTTCTCAAAAAAATTGACACCGGGTCAAATGAAGAAAGAAGTGATGTTTATAGAATGTTTAGCCATGAAAGAGGCAATCATATATTGGCAATACCTACTTATAGGAAAATCATTTACTGTCATTACCGATCATAAGCCGCTGGTAAACTTAAAAACAAAAGCAAGAACGGATGAAGCAATAGGTGATCTAATGCTTTATTTATCGCAATATAATTTTAAAGTGGTGTATAGAGAAGGTAAGGATAATGTAGAAGCAGATTTTCTTTCAAGAAACCCAATATTAGAAACTAACGAAAATAATGAAGATTGTATTCAAATAGTGAATATGATCGAAATAGATGAAATAATCAATGATCAAAATAGAATAAAAGAAGAAATTAAGAATACAAAAGGAACAATGAATAATGGAAACATAAAATTTAAAATCATGAAAAATAAGAGAAGAATATACATCTCTAAAGAATTTGGTATAAATCTGATAGATAAAATACATAAATCCTATGGACATACAGGTTACAAACAAATAGCAAATAAGATAAGACCTTTTTATTATTTTAAGAAGATGGATGGCATCATTAAGGATTACTGCAAAAAATGTGAAATATGTATAAAAAACAAATCCAGAAGTTGTAAACCTTTGGGTGAATTATCAAGATTGGGACCAGCAAAATATCCATATCATATAATGTCTATGGACACAATCGGAGGATTTAAAGGATATAATTCCACAAAAAAATACATGCATCTATTAATAGACCATTTTAGTAGATATGCGTGGATAATGACATCGAAAAGTCAAGTCCCAGAAGATTTTATAAAATTAATTAATTTAGTAACAAAGGAAAACAAAATTGAAACACTATTGGTAGATCAATATAGCTCATTAAAATCAAAAAATTCAAAGAATACATGAAAGAAAAGAAAATTAATTTAATCTTCACGGCCGTAGATAGTCCCCAATCAAATGGAATGAACGAAAGACTGAATCAAACAATAGTTAATCGGATTAGATGTAAAATAAATGAAAATAATAACAAGAGACCATGGACAAAAATTGCTGAGATATGCATCGAGGAATACAATAAGTCAATTCATAGCTCAACAAAATTTTCACCAGCAGAATTATTAATAGGAGAAACATCGGAAATAATTCCAAAAGAAATACAAAAAGAAAAACAAGACCTTGAGGAAATCAGAAAAGAAGCTTTCAAAAATTCAGAAATCAGTCACCAAAGAAACAAATTAAGAATTGATAAGAAGAGAAGAACATACAAATTAGAAAAGGGTGATTTAGTTTATGTCTCCAATGGAAATAAATTAAATAGAAATAAATTAGACGAAGTCAGAAGAGGACCATATGAAATAAAAGAGAAAATTTCTGATACGATTTATGAAATTAACAGCAAGAAAAGAGGGAAGGAAGCAAATCGATTCCATATATCAAAACTAATTCCTTACTCTTTTTCCTAGGAAAAAGACTCCCGAACGAAGGGAGGTGTAAATTGTATCTCCCGCTTATATAAATTATATTAAATTATCTGAGGTTGGTAGTATTGCATGGTGTCCTCGACTCAATTATGCTCACTCTTAATAGACCACATGTTATGACATTAAATGAGTGTGTATATTGATGAAAGGACTCTTATTCAATTCTACTATACTTTCAGGTAACTATCATTTATAACTTATCTTGTATATTATCTATTGCATTTATAAATAAAACTCTACTATACTTTCAGAATCGTCTAACGTTCAATTTACCCAATCCACACTCTTACATATTTATACTAATATATATATAAATTTACTACAATTCTCATCTGTCTGATTCTTTGGGGAATCGAAACAGATGAATTTTGTTAAGTTTTTCAATAATAAATTTTATTTAGAATGTTTATATGTTAACATTTAAATGAAAAGCGAAAGTTAAAACTTTTATCCGGTCACTGCCCTATTTTGGTGCACTTGGGACCAGACTCGTTTTTTGATAGTGAACCAAGAGTTGAAAAAAAGAGATACAGGACCCAGCCGGGTATGATCCGACATCTTCTGCGTTAAGCCCGCAAATGGCTTCTCCATTTAGGCGATGGATCCCCTGACTAGATCCTATAATCAAATCTTATATATATTCAACTCTCTAGTTCAATCGCGTTTTTCTTCTATTTTCCTAATAGTATGGTTGTTATAAATTTACTACAATTCTCATCTGTCTGATTCTTTGGGGAATCGAAACAGATGAATTTTGTTCAGTTTTTCAATAATAAATTTTATTTAGAATGTTTATATGTTAACATTTAAATGAAAAGCGAAAGTTAAAACTTTTATCCGGTCACTGCCCTATTTTGGTGCACTTGGGACCAGACTCGTTTTTGATAGTGAACCAAGAGTTGAAAAAAGAGATACAGGACCCAGCCGGGTATGATCCGACATCTTCTGCGTTAAGCCCGCAAATGGCTTCTCCATTTAGGCGATGGATCCCCTGACTAGATCCTATAATCAAATCTTATATATATTCAACTCTCTAGTTCAATCGCGTTTTTCTTCTATTTTCCTAATAGTATGGTTGTTATAAATTTACTACAATTCTCATCTGTCTGATTCTTTGGGGAATCGAAACAGATGAATTTTGTTAAGTTTTTCAATAATAAATTTTATTTAGAATGTTTATATGTTAACATTTAAATGAAAGCGAAAGTTAAAACTTTTATCAGGCCACTGCCCTATTTTGGTGCACTTGGGACCAGACTCGTTTTGATAGTGAACCAAGAGTTGAAAAAAGATACAGGACCCAGCCGGGTATGATCCGACATCTTCTGCGTTAAGTTTTAACTTTTGCTTTCATTTAAATGTTAACATATAAACATTCTAAATAAAATTTATTATTGAAACACTGAACAAAATACATCTGTTTCGATTCCCCAAAAGAATCAGACAGATGAGAATTGTGCAAATTTATAACAACCATACTATTAGGAAAATAGAAGAAAACGCGATTGAACTAGGAGTTGAATATATAAGATTTGATTATAGGATCTAGTCAAGCGATCCATCGCCTAAATGGAGAAGGCATTTGCGGGCTTAACGCAGAAGATGTCGGATCATACCCGACTGGGTCCTGTATCTCTTTTTTCAATTCTTGGTATCACTATCAAAACGAGTCTGGTCCCAAGTGCACTAAAATAGGCTCATAAATGTTATCGTATTAAATGTTTTAATGTATATTGTATATATATATATATATATATATATATATATATATATATATATATATAAATTTACTATAATGGCCACCTGTCTGATTCTTTGAGGAATCGAAACAGATTAATTTTGTTCAGATATTCAATAATAAATTTTATTTAGAATGTTTATATGTTAACGTTAGAATATATATAAAATTTTATTATATGACCTATTCGGGGATCCATCGCTTAAATGGAAAAGGCATCTGCGGGCTTAACGCAGAAGATGTCGGATCGTAGCCGAATAGGTCCTTATCTTTTTTCAACTCATGGTTCAGTATCAAAAAACGAGTGTGGTCCCAATTGCACCAAAATAGGGCAGTGACCGGATAAAAAGTTTTAACTTTTTAACTTTCATCTAACGTTAACATATAATATATATATATATACATATTGGTTGCTCCAGTCGCAACCGTGTGCTTAAGGTGTATGGCGAGGATGCGTGACCATCTTCCGATTTTTGCACGCGAAATCGCTAGGGCAAAAGCCATCCGCTGGGCGGAACAGCCGAAAACAAATCCATGTTTATTTACATCATGAATATTTTTTCTCATTCTTGTACAAACAGCGAATCTGTTCAGATCATGTTCTGCTAATCAGAGTCCAGTTTCCCATTTTACTATCTTATTTTTGTTTGTTGGTGTTCATCCTTCCCCATATCAATTGTATATTGATAAAATATCAACTAATGAGTTGATATTTAATGTCTGAACGCCGTAGATGGACTTCCAAACTCCTGTTTCCTGGTTGCCCGGACCATTTGCTCTCTCCCCGTGCTAACTTCAGTGGAAGGAAGTACATTTTCGATTTATTGGTTGTACGAATTGGCCTAAGAGAAATTTTCAAATTCAACGGGTTCGTCAACAAACTGCTAAGTGAAACTATTTAATCCTATCCAATATTCCTACACTTTTCTTCAATTCCTTCAAACTGAAAAACTCTCTCATTGAACACGATCCATTTGGGTTTTGAACTCTACATCTCATCTACGTTAAGAATCTCTCGAACTCATTTGTTTTTCGCAATCACACTCAATTTTTCCCAACTAATGTTAATATTTTTTAGTATAGATAGACTAAAATATTTACCATATTTATTTGAATAACTCTACTATTTTGAACTATTTTACTTATTTTATAAATAAATATGGCCGCCTTCTTAAAGGCTAACCAGCTCTTATTTTAATTCTAAATAAACATTTTTTTATTCCTGTTACTACTAATAGCTTTAATTGAAAATTGTTAATTATAATTAATTTTATTATAATATTTTTCTCTCATTGCAATTATTGTTATCCATACTATTAATTAATTAATTTTAAATTTATTCATTTATTTGTTCTAAATACTTTCCGGTTAATTAACATGTACTTTTATCCTGTTAATAATAATAAAAATGTGAAGGACTGAAGGATGAAAGTGAGTAGACGGGGATGACCAATCGACTTGAATGGGGAATAATGGAATTGAAATAATTATCGGAAAAGAGGTTTTTTTATCTAATTAGATTTTTCCTCTTATTAAAAACAAGGACTAAATATGAATAAGGACACTCGATGGTGGAGAAGTCCGGAATCGAAGCAAAAAAATACAATGTATACATTAATTAATGTAAAATAATTGGTTTAATAAAATTTATAAAAAAATAAAATAAAAAATAATAAAAATAATTTGATAATTTCTATGCATAATTCTATTGAACTTTTCAATTATTTGTCTGATAATTTGTTTTGCTTCTATTTATTACTCAAATTAATAAATTTCTCTGTTTAAAGATCCCATTTTCCCATTCATTTAATTTTTTTCTTGTTTTATTTATATTTTGACTTTCAGATGTAAGCAAGAACCTTCTTATTAAATTCAATTTTATACATAATATGCTGATTATTTATTCACATTAAAACTATCATAAAAGTTTGAGTGTGTTGAGCAGCTGTAAAATTTTTGGAGTCACTTCATCATCACTGTTATTATTTTTTCCTGCTAGCATATTTTTATTTTTGTTGACCTTTGAATTTTTTTCCCTTTTTTTTGCACCCTGACTATCAGTTGGCTCAACCAATATATATATTTCTCTACTCTAAAGCCTTATGGAAGTATTAAAGATAAATTCAGCTTTCCAACCAAGTGTATCGTAAAATATGGCCATATCCCATAATTATTTGATTAGAAAAACATATGCTTAAAGCCAATTTTTGGAGAAAAGACGTCATTTTGGAGTAATAGCGCAGAGCCTGTAGAATCATATAATATATGCATAGAGTAATATAGAGTGAAAGGCTCCATAAAAAGCCAATGTATTTTAGGGTATACGAGTTACAGAGCTCTAGCGTTTCGGAATGGGCAATAAAATGGCGCGAACCGCTCTTTTCGGGGCAAATTTTGATAATGTCACAAACAGGTAGCGGATGATTCTACTATTATTATAGTTAATTTTATATAGGATACTTACATTTCAGGATTTTTAGGTCGTTTAAAAAGTAGGTATGTTCTCCTGTATGAATGTTTTATCTATGACAAAGGCTTTGAATGTCCTATGACTATGATCTTTGAATAGCTCTTAAGGACAAAGAATAATCTTCTCCGGTCCGCTAAAGAGCACTTTTCGATATTCGATAGCCTTCCACTCTTTATTACTCTATGAATATATGTTTCAAAGTTCACTTGGAACTCTAAAAGTCTTGACAAGTAATTGTTCTATAATAATATCTTAATTCAATAATAGCATTTCGACTCAACACTCAAGTAAATTAATTTAATTACTTTAAGCAGTCGACGTCAAAAATTATTATTATTATTGATGGAGAATTTCTTACCCTTCGTGTTATATCCTCCATCAGTTGTCGACAAGAGTTTTTTCAAAACCACTCAAATTATGTTCCTGCCCTGCAATCCATATAGGGAATCTCAAAAACCCGAAAAATGACACTCATTCTAAATCCTTTCTTTTTTGGAAATTTAACAGAATTATGTTGATGATACTTACCGAGTGCTTTTACTTTTGACACGTGTTTAATATTCATTTCATATTGTTAATATAAACACTTCATCATTTTTCATTTGTTTTCCAATATATAGGTACATTCATAATACATAGACAATCCTTCTTTTAGTTGATTATAATATCTTGTTTTTTTTTCTATTAATAATAATAATTAAACAATACGACTTTTGTTTATTATTATTTTATTGTCTATTGTTTACATTTAATTGTAGTATGACTTCCACAAATAATCAGTCATTCTATGATATTTGTCCAATCAGATATCATTATTGTATATTATTAACTGTTTTTTGATTTTGATTTTTTTCAAATATAGCCCAAGGATGCCAAAAGATTGGTCACCCCTGAACTAGATAGACATCATTTTTCTGACGAATAACTCTGCTTCGATTGTCCCCAACACAAACTTCAAAACGAGACTCATCAATCCAATGGACACTATTCCATTCATCACTCGTCCAATTAATGTGACTTTTAGCCCATTTAAGCCGGTTTTTCTTTTGTTTTAATGTCAAGAGTGGCTTTTCTTTCGCCTAAAAAAAATGATTAAAATTACAAAAAAAAATTTTGGAATAAGCTGCAATAAAATTACCTTGTAAGTTTTAAAACCTAACTTAAGGGCTTCTCTATGGCACGTGGATCTTGAAACCCTTCGCCCCACAGCATCGCTCCAAAGAACAGATAATTCACCATAGTTCGAACACCTGTTTTTTCTAATAATCTTCTTCAATGCCAGTCTATCAGCATCTGATATTTTGGATTTCGACGCATACCAAGGTTTTGTAGCTATTGTACCCGTTGTTTTATAAACTCGAATAATATTTCTGACAGTAAACTTTGATAAATTAATTAGATCGCCAATTTCTGCGTTTGATTTTCCCTTTTTAAATAAATTGATAATAATTGAGCGAATTTTTTTATCAACAACCTTTCCACGAGTCAATTTTACTAATAATAAACAAAACAAACTTTCTTTTGTTGGAAAAAGGCAAAACCTACTTGATTATTTCACATATTCAAAGATTCTTAAAAAGTAAAAAAAATCGTTAAAAGCAAAGAACTATTTTTTATATAAAAATATGTTTTTAACAATTAAAAAATAATTTTAAGTTAGATATTACAATAAAATGTTTTAAATTGTTTAAAATTTTGTTCCAAATGATAATAAAAATAATTATTTAAATTAAATTTCCCGTGAATTAGCATAATTTTATTTAAAAAGAAAAAATATTGGTGGGCCAATTAAGATGGGACGGGGCTCGTATATGTTTCAAAGTTCCTTCGCAACACTTGATAAGTAATTGTTTTATAATAATACCTTAATTCCAATAAGAAGCATTTCGTCTCACACTCAAGTAAATTAATTTAATTACCTTAAGTAGTCGATGTATTATTATTATTATTGATGGAGTATTTTCTTACCCCTCGTGTTATATGTTATATCCTCCATCAGTAGTCGACAATGAGTTTCATCAAAGCCACCCGGATTGTGTTCCTACCCTGCAAATTTTTCGGAATCCATATAGTGAATCTCAAAAACCCGAAAAATGACACTCATTCCAAATTCCTTCTTTTTTGGAAATTTAACAGAATTATGCTAATGATAGTTACCGAGTCCTTTTACTTGTGGGACTTGTTTAATTATCGTCTAGACACTCTTAAAGATTTAGTCGATTTTATACAACATTTAACTTTCACATTTTCCACGTGGTTTCTTTTTTATATCATTTTTTGTCGATCACAGTCTTTAAAACAACTGTATATAAAATTTTATAATTTAACTGAAAATTATTTCTATTCCGAAACTAATTATCATTCGTTATTTGTTCTCTGTAAATTCTTGACATTAATAACTTTTCTATCACAAATTTCACGTACAATATATGTATTGTCTCAAAATTTCTCGAAAATCGGTTTATACCAGTTGCTGATCATTTGCGCTCAATTTTGGATAAATAACGTCTACAATTACTTTTCCTTTTTAATCACTACCTATATATTTCTTTTATCACTTTATCTTTCTAAAATTAATCAATTTCTTAAAAAAAATTTAATTCAGCGACAATTTCTACGCAATTTAATTGACATTTACACAAAAACTTGGGAATTAGTTGACGATTTGAATAGTATTTTTGATATTTTTCTATTACCTGCTCTTTTATGTGAATTTTTTTGGATCATATGGATTATGTATTCAAAAATATATATACTGGTTGAAACTGGTTTTGTCTCAGCTAATGACATTTTCAACTTTATCGAAAATATAACTCTTTCAATGAGTTTTCAGGCCCTTTATTATGGATCTGCTCGAAAACTAAAAATGCCGTGAGTGATTTTTTAATATTATCATTATTTAGATAAAAATGGAGAATGTATATCACATTACTTTCGCTTATCACTCTCCCACTATCTTTGAAATAATTTTATCATTTTTTTCTTTTCAAATTAGTCGACGACAAACTCATAAAAAAAGTAATTAGGTATTTATTATTATTTTCGGAGGGGCTATACTATTAATTGAAGCGTGTAGCCAGATCACCGGGGTTCCACACAGTATCCTCTACACGCTAATAGAACATAGTCCCTCCAGGCTAAGAAGAAAGGAAGCAACCACACACATATTTATTATGAAAACCCTCTAAAACTTACCCATCAATGAGAAACCCTTAGTGATCCCCCGCTAAATCGCCCAAAATTTCGAAAGTCAAATGGTCGATATTTGACATCAAAGAATAATGACATGACGATAGCTAATAACAGTCGACCCAGAGATCCATCTGTTACGCCCTTAAAACTAAACACTAGACGAACAACTAGAAGGGACTCCGTATCCGATCAGGTCACGTACGAGGTAATTACATGATGCACAAATCGATTAACGTATTTTTTAAATTCAATTTTATGTTCATCGATATCAAAAAACCTATCAAAAAATATTCAAATCATACTATTTAAGAATGAAAAAGTTTTTTGATTTAATATTTTTTATTATTTGATGTCGTATAAAAAAATTGTTGTAATAAAAGCTGTTCAATTTTTTTTGTAAATTAAGTAGACGTATAGAAAAATATAGGGTTCCATTTAAAAAACAGACCTTGACATTTTATCATTTTCTCTTTTTAAATTAGTCCAGGACAAACTCAATAAAAAATGAATTACTTCTCATTAGCCTGGGAGAGAATGTATTTCTTCTAGCGTGTAGCCAGATCACCGGGGTAGATTTCCATGTTCCACACATTATCTACTACACACTACTAGAAACATAGTCGCTCCAGTCAAAGAAGAAAAGAAGCAATCACCCGAATCTGAAGAATAATCCATCTAAAAAAACACCCACTAAAACTAACCCATCCTGAGAAACTCTTGGTGACCCCCCACCAATAGACCAAAGTCTCGAAAGTCAATCTGGTGGAGAACTGACATCAAATCAGAATGACATAATGAATGAAATAAGACCATAGAATAAGACGATAGTTAATTACAGTGGACTCGGTGATTCTTTTGTCTGGCCCATACGACTAGACTAGACATCACTATGATGTGGGATTGCTCTATAGTAATCTGAATCCGGCGATGTAATTATATGATACAGAAATGGGAATTACCATATTCCTCATTCTGTGATTGTGGTTAAGCCGAACAAACAATTTATCATATTGTTTTGAACTGCTCTTTAAGGATATATAATAACGGCTCAATTAATTTTAAGAGGGAATTATTGGATAAGAATACTTGGTAGGTTTCACATTAAGATATAAAAAATAAAACGAATTTATTTTTGAAGAATCTTTAATCTCGATATATATATTTCGGGTGACTAACCCATCTTCAGGAGCAACAGAAATTAACTGGGCAGTTACTTTCTGTTGCTCTTGAAGATGGGTTAGTCACCTGAAATATATATCGAGATTAAAGATTCTCAAAAGTAATGTCCGCCTCGGTGGTGTAATGGTCAGAGTAACTGACTGGCAACCCGGAGGGTCTCGGGTTCGATTCCCGGCTATACCCAGACATTTTTTCTGTAAGTATAGGGTCTGGTAATAAAAATTAAGTGGGAGATAAATTTAACCGAATTTATCGCGCGGAGGATTTACCACTGCTCGAAGCCCCTAAAACCTTGGTAAATTGGATATTGAATTGTATCTAAGTTTCTGAGATTGGCTCGTGATCCCGACTTCTTTTCCTTCTGCTCTGTTCTTTTCACGATTGAGGGGCCAGTCCATACAGGCCTTTAGGGGATCCACCTTCTGGTGTATCTCCTTCTCTCATCAATATCATTAAAAAAAAAAAAAAAAAAAAAATTCGTTTTATTTTTTATATTTTAATGTGAAACCTACCAAGTATTCTTATCCAATAATTTTTAAAAATGTTTCACCAAGTACCAACACCGAATTCCTTAAAAACTATTTAAGAAGGAACGCAGATGGGGTTGGAATGGATAAGATCAAGCATTGCATTATGAGTGACTACTCATCTAATATTGTTAACACTTTTTATTATGCTTTTATTTTTATACTAATTGTATATTTTTATTTTTTTACTATTTATTTACATCAAAAAAGCTCGATCATTCGATGTTATATTTCTTCAAATTCTAGCCAATCTACGCGACTAGGCCATGCAATAAGGACAATTTAATTGAAAAAAGTCCCTTGGATGAAACTTATATAAGTTTAATATCAGGTTGAAAGAGCCACTGTTCCCTCGAGAATCGAACCCGAGGGCCAGATTTGCTTATCGAGGAGAGGTTCAACCTTAGAATAGTAGTGAAATTTTATTCTAATACAGACTCATAAAGAATTTTACTAACGAGTTGTTCTCTTGAAAGTTCTTACGTAAATAATGAGTTTGTCCCGAAGATTGAACCTCAGATAATCGAATATGGCACACAGGCTCGATTTATATGGATGAAATGGCTCCGCCAATATTCATTCAAACATATGAAATTTTTAAAAATTGTTACTTTGGGTTTCGAAAAAAATATCAAAGACAACCAATTGCCAAATTAAACATAGGTGTAAATTTACATAATATTGGCAGTATTGTTTGTGAGATTTAAGATTATTTATTTTTCTTTAAATTGAAGGGTTGGTTTTGTCACAAATATAATAAAACAATAATTTTAATAACTATTTGTATTATTTAATTGATAACTATACAGTTTCGGTCACCACTGGTCGACCATCCTCAGTAGTTCTAAAAAATTGAAATGAAACACTTATTTACATTTTTTCTTTTTATAGAGAATTATATAACACAAAATTTTTTTTATAATAATTTGAAATCATACATACATCTCGTTCAAGAACCGGAATTTGTCATTTCACATGAAACATTCATTCTTAAATCTTCAATATAGATACATCACATAATTCATTACAATCACACACATATATATATATATATATATATATATATATATATATATATATATATATATATAGCAACAATTTATAATCTTGAACGAGATGTATGTATGATTTCAAATTATTATAAAAAAAAAATTTGTGTTATATAATTCTCTATAAAAAAGAAAAAATGTAAATAAGTGTTTCATTTCAATTTTTAGAACTACTGAGGATGGTCGACCAGTGGTGACCGAAACTGTATAGTTATCAATTAAATAATACAAATAGTTATTAAAATTATTGTTTTATTATATTTGTGACAAAACCAACCCTTCAATTTAACGAAAAATTTAAATCAAGTCACTTAAGTTCTGGAAGAAATTTAATAAAGATTATTTATTTGAGTAAATTAACACAGCCTTATATTACTGTAAGTAATGATTAATAATTTTATTTGTAAAAAATATTTCATTTTTAGAATTTCTTTAATTCTTAAAAGAGAAATTCGCTATAATTAATGAATTCACAAACATGTTAAATAAATACTTATTTCTACAATCGTTAATATAATATTAAATAATTTATTATAGGCTAATAGCCATAGTATTTGCTAAGTGGTTAATTTATTCAGTCTAACTTGTATAGTAGTCATTGACATAATGGAATACACGGTGACGCCTGCTAGTGGCAAGTATGCATTCAAAAGGAACGGTCTGTATTGCGGGTTGCATCTTTAGGGGTCAAAATATTTATTCATTTATTAAAAGCATTGTATCTGTAGGGCCATCTAGCCCCTTTAATGTACAATTTTCGGCCAATTCAACTACATAAATAATAATATAATACAAAACAAAAAAAAAAAAAAAAAAACTGAAAAACCAATATAAAAACAAGAAAAATTCAAAAAGTAAAACATTTGATAGATAATAATTAAATGAAATATAAATATTAAAAATACAATATATATAGAAGGAGAATAAAAAAATAATAATGACAACATATAGGATACAAAAACAGAAAATAGAAATAAAATATTAAGCTAGGTGCTAGCGAAGTTCTGCCTCGAAAGCTTCAGGGCGCCCAATCTTTCTCACGTTGAGTGGCAGAGAGTTCAAAATCGCTTTAATTAATGAATTCACATATGGTACATGTTAAATAAATATTTATGTCCACAAACGTTAATAATATTAAATAATACTATATAATATTCGTCTAGATTAATTTGTGACAACGCTTAGAGAAATTTCTCTAAAAAAATTACGCTCTTGCCTAGAATCGAACCGACGAACTCTTGAACTATGGTCATTGGCTCTAGCGATTACACCATTGGGACATTAATATTTCTATCTTGATTTCTGTTACTAAAACTATAAATTTTTGATTTAGACTTTGTGTCGAGATAATATTGTATTCATTTGAACTCGAATTAAAATGAAAAAACACCAATAGATTTTAAATTAAGAAACATTAAATATATATTAATTAACGAGGCAAATTTGAAATATATTGTCAGCTCGGATTTTAAACTGATGGCTCCAATCGATTTTCATTAACCAGGCAAATTTGAAATATAATTGTAATTTTGAAATGAAAGACTCCGATTCATTTTAAATTAAGAAACATTAAATATATTTTTTGTAATTAATTAAATTAATTGAACCGCGTAAATTTGAATAATTTCCATGATTCAGCCTGCGAATTTTTTGCAGTTCATAAATCATTTCATTATTTTTGTTTTGAAAAGAAAAAATTTTAAATTTTAAATTTAAATATATTCATAATTATTCCTCCTCCCCCCGCCACTCAAAAATTAAAGAGGCGAAACTTTTAAGAGACGATGTATTTTCGGTAGTTTACGGGTATACATTTGGAGTGTAGTTTTTTAAGAGGAATAAAATTTTGGACCGAAACGCTGCCCGCTAGGGCTATCCAAGGCACGCCCTCGAAGCTCGTTTATTATAGGCTAATAGCCATAGTATTTGCTAAGTGGTTATTTATTCAGTCTAACTTGTATAGTAGTCATTGACATAATGGAATACACGGTGACGCCTGCGCGTGGCAAGTATGCATTCAAAAGGAACGACCAGTATTTCGGGTTGCATCTTTAGGCTCCAAATATTTATTAAAAAAAATATTTGATCATTAATTCAATTTTCATCTTCGTATTTAAGAATTCAATTTAAGCTTTACTCGGTATTCCCGAGAGATTTCGCCCGCCTAGTATTGAACTCACTCCAATTATTCACGATTAATTTTATCTTCTATGTCAAACGTGGACCCCGTTTCTGAGCTTTGAGATTTAGAAGAATCATTGAGATGATGAGGTCAAAGAATTAGTTTGCCTGTTAGTTTCTTAAAGTGTAATAAACTGCAACGGATCGTTGCTAAACTTTATCCAAATTCATTTGAAATATTAATATGTTTATTCCTTTATTATTAATCATATATCACTTGCAATTTGCGGTTCATGTTGAGTTTAATTCAAAAATAATGATCGATTCTCATTTAACAGTCGAGGAATAACCATTCTAGATTGGATTTTTGACGTTTCGGTTTTTACCATTGGTGAAGACATGGAAGATTCGACTTAAAATCAAAAATAGCGATCGATTCTCATCTAATACTTGACTAATAACAATTCTACATTAGATTTTTGACCCTTCGATTATTATTGGTAACCATTGCTGAAGACATGGAGGAATTGACTTAAAATCAAAAATAACAATCGATTCTTATCTAATACTAGAGGAATAACCTTATTGCATTCCATTTTTGATGTTTTTACTATTAATGGCAACATCTACTGAAAACATGGAAGAATCGACTTAAAATCAAAAAGACTAAATTCTTTTATGGCAAACAACTCAAAATTTTATGATTTAAGTGAAAATTCTTTCTTTTCCGAAACCAATTATCATCCAGTGTCTTTTTTCTGTAAATTCGTAACATTTCTCTCCATACTAATACAAATAGAACGAATATATACGTTTCCAAATCTAGTTAACATATATATGTTGCTGGGTTTTTTCGTTAATGTTTGGATAAGCTTAGCTTACAATTATTTTTTATTTCTAATTGACACATATATTCCTCTTATCACTATATATTTCTGAAATTAATCAATTTCTTAATAAAAATTTTATTAAGCGAAAAAATTCTGCGTACTTTAATAGACATTGACACAAAAAGCCGTGATTAGCTGAGAATTTAAATAGTATTTTTGATATCTTCCTCTTACTCTTTTGAGTCAATTTTTTTGGATTATGTGGGTTACGTATTCAAAAATATATACTTTAGTTGAAATTGGTTTTATCTCTGTGAATTAAATTTTTGAATTAATCGGAAATATAATTATTTCAATGATTTTTACATGCCCTTTATTATGGGTATGCTCGAAAACTAAAAATACGGTAAGTCTTTATTTGATATTATTTGTCTTTAGATATAAACTGTAGTGTTTATACCACACCCACATCTTTCGCTTACCACCCTCCTCCCATCGTTTAAATAATTTTCTCATTCCAAATAAGTCCACGACAACCCCCCCCCCCCAAAAAAAAAATACGATGAATTATTAATCATTTATTATTTCACCATGCATAGCTAAACAGAATTTGCAGAGAAATGTACAGGTAAAGATTGTCCAAGATCCTAAGCACCAAATTATTAGCGATGTATATAATATTATTCTCATCAACAACTATACACACTGCCCGTACTTATATGTGTCTTAGGTACAGTGAAATAGTTCGAAACTGATTTTAAAATTCATTTAAAAAACACATATTATAAGTATTGAAGGAGACAATAAAAGAGTGTGTATTCTGCTGGAATTATAAATTTTATTTATAACCAGACTATAGTTTCGAGAGCTTTGTCCTCTTCATCAGTCTATTACAATTGATTCACATGAATTAATGTATGAATGGAAAGTGAGCTTTACATGTGGACTGTCCAAATTATGATTTACCGTTTATACTTGTTTCATTTTTCTTTGCTGTAGGTGGCGGTATTGGAGTTTTTATTTGCGCGGCTATTTTTAAGATTCGGCTTTCCGAAAGTTCGATTTAGGATTTTTTCTGGTGAGTTATTGTATGATTTTAAAATTTATAACAATTTGAAGATACTAATTTTTAGGGGATCGTGTTCTGATCTAATTAATTTAATATTTGATTCGTCTGGAAAACAATGTTTCTCGGAGTATAAATGGTTTGCAATTGCCCTATGCCCCGAACCCCCTTTAAAAATTCTTTTGTGTTATCCGAAATGTGTGTGTTTAAATTTCGTTCTTCTTCTTCCTATATATGTCTAATTACATTCCCGGCATACTCACCAGAAAAATTCCTAAATCAGAAAATCGAACTTTCGGAAAGCCGTATCTTAAAAATAGCCTCACAAATAAATAAACTGCAACGGATCGTAGCTAAACTTTATCCAAATTCATTTGAAATATTAATATGTTCTTGAGTAAAGTACTTTAAAATATAATTTTACTAAAAACTTTATTTAACCTTTTTTGTGGTCCCCAACGTACGTAATTAGGATATTAAATTTCCTCAAAATTGGTTAAGTCATTTTCAAGATATTTAGAAAAAACTAAAAAAGTACTGAAATAAAGTACTAATGTTTGTGGACCGATATGTACCAAAAACTAATCAGAGCTTCATTTTGTTAAGCTAATGGTAGGTTTTCAATTTCATTTCAATCAGCGCAAAGGTGTGGAAAAAATCGTGGACGAAAAAAACGATAACACACACACACACATACATCCATCCCCACGCACTTCCAAAAAAATGGCACTTTTTGGCCTCTCGACGAGATCCCAGGTAATTTTTGGCAAAACCGCCACGTGCTAAAATTCAATCTCATTGAAAAAAATGAAACAAGTATAAACATTAAATCATAATTTGCCCAGTCCACATCTAAAGCTCACTTTCCATTCATACATTAATTCATGTGAATCAATTGTAATAAACTGATGAAGGGGCAAAACTATAGTCTCGTTATAAGTAAAATTTATAATTCCAGCAGAAGACACACTCTTTTATTGTCTCCTTTAATATATAAAAATTCTGCTACTCTCGGCAAAAAACTTTCAATTTAATATTATAAGAACCTACCAGTCTACCTAACCAGGTCTTGGAATTCAAAAACCTACTACTGTATTGACAGAACGACATAATCGCACAAATGGGTTTGATTCAATTGATTATTTGTCACAAAGATAAACAAAGAGGTTGTCCTCTGCTTGATGCAAATAAACTTAGACACATATATCATCTCGATATATATGTGTGTATGTTTATTTGCATCAAGCAGAGGACAACCTCTTTGTTTCTCTTTGTGAATCAACAACTCTGCTACTCTCAGCAAAACAAAAACTTTTGATTCTTTGTCCTTCTAAACTATTTTCTTGAAAATCTATTACCTACTAAATATTATAATATTTAGTTATTAATTCTGGTGATTCCCTAATGGTTGTTCGCGAATAAAGTCGAATTTAGGCTCCATTGATTGTTGCTAATTACCTCTCTCTATGAGCAATACCAACAAAGAGCCTTCAAATTGTAAACTTACATTAGAAATCAAGAGAGATGGTCAACGCACTCGACTCCTTGGCTCAAAGCTGCTCTTTCCCTGTACTATCCTGGCGTCTGTTCAGTGGAGGTGAAATCAAGTATAGCCCCTAAAGCCCTCTTTGCGAGAAACACGCGGTTTTCTTCTTTTTGCCATGGAGGGGCAAACCCATGTCTTTAGGGGATGCATCTTTTTGGTGGGGCTCCTTCTCACATCAATTTCATAAAAAATAGATCCGAGATGTTAAGGAATATTTTTATTATTACAGAAGGCTTGTTTCACCCCTTCGGGTATTGAACCTGAATTCCATAAGAGTGCAATACGGACATTTGGCTGGGAAGTGGACCATTCTTTTGATTTTCTATAGTAATTTTTTAAAGCAACTAATATCGGTATTTATCTATTATACGTTTGAAATAGGTCCGGAGACGGACCGGTAAGTTGATATTGAAGAAATTGGGTGAGACAGCCCAGAATCAAAAGAGAGAGAAATTATATCTAATAATAACAAGATGCCATTTTAATTAGATAAATCTTTTTTCCTCTCTTTGTTTTTTTAAGCCGGTTTTTCGGATGTTTTCCCCCTTCTTCATGGTTTTGAAAAGTCAATGAAGGAATTACAAAATGTCACTCCCATACAACGTTTCATCATCAACAGAAACTACGCTAAATTCGGGTGACATTTTGTAATTCCTTCATTGACTTTTCAAAATCGTGAAGAAGGAAAAACGTCGGCTTTAAAATAAAGAGAATAAAAAAGCTTTATCTAATTAAAATGACATCTTATTAGATATAATTTCTCTCTCTTTGATTCTGGGCTGCCTCATCAAATTCTTTTTATAGAGTATACTAGCTGCAAGGCCCGCCTTAGGCGGCCTTCTTGATAGCCAGGAGGCCCGCCCCCTGGACCCCAACCCACGAACCCCACCCTCACACTCCACTCCCACCCACCACACCCCCCGAAACCCACCCAGCACCCCACCCCATACACCATGCACCCGTGAGCAACCCCCCTCCCCCACACCACCACCCCAACATTTCATCCCGCACCCCACCCACCTCCGACCCCCAACCCACGAACCCCAACCTCACATCCCACTCCCACCCACCACCCCCGCGAAACCCACCCCCGCACCATGTACCCGTGCCCACACCACCACCCCAACACTCCATCCTGCGCCCCACCCACCTCGGACCCAACCCCCGTACCACCCCACTACGCCACTGGACCCTCATCTGAACCCCCACTCCACCAACCCTGCAACACCAGCCCGCACCCACCATGCCCCCCCTGCACCCCTTCTCCGCTTTACTACCTCACTCCACCCCCATTCCACCCCGCGCACCCCATACCCTAACCCACTCCCACTTTCCGCACCCAGTTTTTGCATTTCTAGCCTTCTAGTGACCCACAGATTATATATACAAAATTTGGTTGAGTTTGGTCCAAGAGCAAGAATTTTCATTTTTTGACCCCCTTCCCCATTTTGGATCCTTAGTTTTTGCATTTCTAGCTCTCTAGAGGCCCACAGATTATGTATACAAAATTTGGTTGAGTTTGCTCCAAGGGCAAGAATTTAATTATTTTTCACCCTCCCCCTTTTTTGGATATTTTTTGGAGAGAATTTTTTATACAAAAGTTGTCATAAATCACATCCCCTACAACTTTGCTCATTATAAAATTTGCCGTAGAGTTAATAGTTTAGGAGTTATTTTATAATTTTATTCGTGCGCCCCTCCCCCCCAAACCCCCTTTTTGGGGTCAAAATATCAAAACGTTATATAGCTAAAAACGTAAATTAGAAGACATCTGATCCAAATATGAAATTTCATAATAATCCCTTCAGCCGTTTTGACGTGAATCATGAGCAACTTTTCGCGGAAACCACTGAAACGGACAGACATACAGACAGACAGGAATTTCGTTGAGGGTGTTTTCCTTCATAACTTTGCTTGAAACGTGGGCAACCGAAATTTGACGTGATTTGGAGCAATGTACAGACAAAACCTTAATTATATATATCTATATATATAAAATCCTTTGTGTGTATGTACGCGATCGACCCACGCCTAAACCACTGAACGTATCGAAACCATATTCACACCATATGTTTGCTTAGTGCTGGGGATGGTTTATCTAAATTTTGAGCCAAATCGGTTTGATTTTATTTTTTATTTTTATATTTAATTGATTGACAGATAAGATCTATAGAAATAGAGCCTCTAAAAGGGCCAAGCAAACAATACATTATCCCTACCCTGAAAGGTCAGGTCTTAAACAATGAAACCCCTCTTAACAAAAGAAAGGGGTATACAGGTAGTCAGATCAAAATTTCAGAAACTTTTTTTTTAAGATAATAAAATCTATTTTGAATACAGACATAATTTGTAAATTTAATTTTATATATATATAATCCTTAGTATGTATGTGCGTGATCGACCCATGCCTAAACCACTGAACGTATCGAAACCATATTCACACCATATGTTTGTTTAGTGCTCCAGATGGTTTATCTAAATTTTGGGCCAAATCGGTTTGATTTGATTTCACACGATTTTACATAATTAAATTAATTATTCTCAGGTAGAATGCCAATTGGGGTTTTAAAAAAGGTTTATCTTTTCTTTTGTACCCAGGCAGACAATGGGTGTGGGTTAATTCATTGTTCTCAAAGGCCTTGAAGAAGTATTATGATTATATTATAGATATATTTTGTTTTCCCTAAACTTTAGAATTAAACTGTTTCACAGAAATACACCATTCTCTCTTAAGTAAAAAGAAAAATTTATATTATTAAATGTGATTATTTTATTGTTATTAGTTGGCTAACCTGAGCCTGTCGGAAAGAAACATTCCAAATCTTAATCAATGTTTCTTATTATAAATACATTTCCCAGTATCTCAGTGCATTACATACAACGAATCATGGTGCATGCCTAGCATTACGATTGTTAGAAGAAGATTCGCATTGGGATACAACTCTTGCCCATGCTGCTCTCGGTTCATCGCCACATCAAATACGATGTTTGTTTGCCATTTTATTGACAACGTGTTTTCCAACTAACCCGCCTAAATTATGGGGAAAATATAAGGCTTCAATGAGTGAAGATGTATTACATGCTCTACGTAGAATTCGAGGAGATCCAGATATAAATTTCTCGCCAGAAATATATAATGAATCTTTGATTAAGTTGGAAGATTTATGCATGATCATTTCGAATCAACCACTAATTAAATTAGGGATGCCATCAGTTAATCGGCCAGTAAGTGATTTATTTAATCGCGATATGCAACGTGAACAATCGTACAATGTTGATGGTTTAAATGCATATGTTCAAGCAAATGAACCAAAATTGTTACCAGAACAAAAATTATGCATGCAGTCGCTGCTCAAGAAGATGGTTTCTTTTTTTGGATGCACCAGGTGGAACAGGGAAACATTTTTAATTTCGCTCATATTGGCACAAATGACATCATCTGGAATTGCTGCCACTTTATTAGACGGAGGAAAAACAGCACATTCAACACTAAAATTATTATTGAACATTCAAACAAATGAAAATGCTGTATGTAACATTAAAAAGAATTTTTGGAACTGTACATAAATCAAAATTCATTCATGTATAAGAAAATATTAGAAAGAGTAAATCTATGCTTCGTCGTTGAATTATTTAACCTATAATCTTCAAACTAACGTAAGAGAGAAAAAAAAGAGAGAATGAAATGAAAGAGAGAGAGGAATACTAGAAGTTTCACTTCCGTCGTGCGTAAGCTTGACACACTCAGAATTTTTATTTTGCTTTCGCAATGTGTTAGATTATTTCTTGAAGCTGATTTTTAATTAATAAAATACGAGTATATTTAATTAAAATACAGTTGAACAAAATTATATTGCAAACAAACTTTTGGCCGTCTCGAGACGCTGCCCGCCAGGGCCACCCGCCCGGAGGGCCAAGGTGCAGATGGCGTGCCGGAGGCACGCCTGACGCAGCTCTGTATATATATATATATACCATATATATATAGATATTCATTATAAACATGTTCTAAAAATCCAATAAATTGATTTGAAACCGCTTTGTCCCACAAGGCAATAAATTGAATTACATTTATGTACTCAATAAAATTATATATACATAATGATTTATTAGAGCTCACTTTGAACCCTCCAGTTGTCGATAATGACCCATGTTGTGATCCTGCTCTCCGAATTCTTCAGGATCCTTTTAGTGAATCTCAAAAACCCAAGAAGACATACATTCAAAATCGCTTCTTTTTTTGGAAATCTAACGACACCTATCTCCCGGGTATCTATGGTAGTATGGTCACATCCCATTTTTGTATAATTAAAAAAATCTAAATTTAAAGCAAATTGGAGAAGAAACTACGACATATTGGGGGGTATAGAATGGAGGGTGTACAAAAATATGTTCTCAAAGTTAATTCGAAACGTTAAAAAGTCTTCACAAAGAGAAACAAAGAGGTTGTCCTCTGCTTGATGCAAATAAACATATACACATCACACTCAATCAAACAAATAAATAATATATATACAGATATATCATCTCAATATATATATATGTGTGTATGTTTATTTGAATCAAGCAGAGGACAACCTCTTTGTTTCTCTTGTGAATCAACAACTCTGCTACTCTCGGCAAAACAAAAAACTTTTCAATTAAATTAAAAAGTCTTGTTAAGTAATTGTTCTATGACTATATTTTAATTTCAATAAGAAGCCTTTCATCTCAAATTGAGAGAAATTAATTTAATTACTTTAAGTAGACGACGTCCACTTATTACATTATTTATTTATTGATGAACAATTTATTCGAGCTCACCTCGAAAACTCTACTTTTCGATAATGAGTTTCGTCCAAGCCACCCGGATTGTGTTCCTGCCCTGCAAATTCTTCGGATTCTTTTTAGTGAATCACAAAAACCCGAAAAATGACTCGCATTCTAAATCGTTTCTTTTTTATAAATTTAACGGAATTGTGTTGTTGATATTTAGCGAGGGCGTTTTATTCTGGACATTGTTTAATTATCCCCTAGTCACTCTCAAAGATTTAGTCCAATTTGGACAATATTTTTCTTACATCTATTCTATGATGCCTCTTTTCTATATAACTATTTTTCGATCCCAGGCATTAAAACAACTGTATATAAAATTTTATGATTTAAGTCAAAATCCTTTCTTTTCCGAAACCAATTATCATTCGGTATTTGTTCTCTGTAAATTCTTAACATTTATCGCCTTTCTATTACTAATGAAAACAATATATTTGTTTAAAAATTTTCCGAACATAGGGTTATTTAAGCTGGTGACATTCTTAGTTCAGGTGTTTGGATAAACCAGGCTTACAATTACTTTTTCTTTCTAATCAACATATATATATTCCTGTTATCACTTTATATTTCTGAAATTAATCAATTTCTTAAAAAAAATTTTATACGCCGAAAATTTCTACGGGCTTTAATTGTCATTTACACAAAAAATTGTGAATTAGCTGAGGATTTGAATATTATTTTCGGTATTTTTCTCTTATCTGGTATTTCAAGTGAATTTTTTGGTTCTATAAAGGTTACGTTTTCAAAAATATATAATTTAGTTGAAATTGGTTTTATCTCAGTAAATGAAATTTTTGAATTAATCGAAGATATATTTCTGTCAATGATTTTTACATTTATTTTTTTATGGGTATGCTCGAAGACTAAAAATATGGTGAGTGTTTATTCGATATCACTATTATTTAAATATAAACCGGAGTATGTATATCACACGACTTTCGCTTATCATCTCGTTATCTTTGAAATAATTTTATTATTTCAAATATGTCCTCGACAAACCTCTAAAAGACAAAAGTAAATGTTATGAATATATTGTAAGGGTCTAGTGCCCTAAACCCTAACGAAAAATAGCCTCGCTGTCACAATTTCAAAATATTCTAGTTTGAAATTGAACGGCGGGTCCCATCTCCTTGCATAAGCGAGCGGACTTATGACCACAAGAGAGAGATCAGCATACCTAACCCCTTCAAGCAGGCAACACTTGATATATGCTATTTGTATATTGTATATATTGTATATTTTAACAAGCTGCAGAGGGCGTTGAGATAGTGTAAGTGACGGGTGGCCCTGACGTGGCACACGTATCGAGACGGCCAAAAGTTTGTTTAAAAATATAATTTTGGTTAACTGTTTTTTAATTAAACATATTTAATTTAATCCAATTCTAATTTAATAATATTTAAATTTCTATCTATTTTGGGGTTTTGTTGTCGCCAATAGCAAAATTTTTTCCTCCTCCTAAGAGTGATGCCAAAAACCCTTAGAAGACCAACATTTAGGAAAACACCCCAAAACTGATCTTATGTAAAATGTAGGGTATTTCTAGTGTTTTTCAACAGTTGAATTTTCTCCCCTAGGAGTGATGTCAAATGTCAAAACATCTTAAAAAGGCCGAAAGTTTAGATAAGTTCAGTGGTTTAGGCGTGGGCTCTATTTCATACATACGCACCAAGGATTTTATATGTATATATAGATAGATAGGTATGAAATTTAAAAGAACATTGTTATAAATATGGACATGGGTAGGGAGTATTTATTGCTCGATGCTCAAATAATTGTAAAATAAAAAAATAATAAAGTAGGTAAATTTTAATTTGGAAATAAAAACATTTTGTTCAAAAATATATATATATGTAAAATAGACCCACGCCTAAACCACTGAACGTGTCAAAACTATATTCACACTATATGTGTTTTGGTGCTCAGGTTCTTTATCTATATTTTGGGCCGAATCGGACCATAAATACTATTTACAGATATATCTATCTCGACTGCAGCGCCACCTATTGGGGCCAAAAATTACATAAACCAATAGGAACACCAAACCAGGGAGATAGAGTGCCTGTAAGCTTAGAACTTAGGCAAGGAAATTGTCTCCTGAAGCGGGGGAAGAAAAGCTCGACCGCCATCTTGCATAGTTCAAAACATTGCCAAACATAACGTTATCAAATGTGAAATAAATGTTTAACAAAAAGCTAATACTCTCATATAAGCAGGTTTTTCTTTAATATAAAATACAGTACCATATATGTTCCTATGACTATTTTGTGTATATTCATCTTATTTTAATGTGAAATAATTTTAATTAATTTCAATTTTATCTAGATATCTGTAAAAATAAAAAAACTATAATTTAAAATAGTTCTTTTATTAGTTTTTATTTTTATTTAGATGACCTTATAACTTATATATTTAACCATAGTATATTATTAATTCTGGTTTATATATTTTATAGACAAGTATTTCCAGGTATATAAGTATTAAAAAATTTACACGTTTTAAAGAGAACATATATAATGTCGTTTTAACTTAAAATATAACTAAAATATATAATACAGAATTAATAATATCCTATAGTTAAATAGATAAATATAAATAATTAAGTTACTTATTTTAATTAAATATAAATAATTAATAATTAGTACATAAATAATGGGCATTGTTTAATAATTATAATTTTGTAGTAAATAATTGACTTTATACAAAGTAATGATAACCGTAACTCACGCTTGACCTTGCGTTAGGCCATATATGACTGTACGCTGTGCACTCTTCGCGCTCTACCCCAAAAACGGCTGATTGTATAAAAAAAAGTTCAAACAAAAGTTGTAGAGAATTTTATACTCTACAACTTTTATAATAAGTACAAATCTCATTTAAGCAATAGGAAGACAGATATTTGCGAAAAACCGATTTTTATAACCTTTGACCTTCAATATCTTAAGGCGCGGACACGATAGCATTTGTGACTTTTGAGACAACATTTAGAACGAAAAAACAAAGGTTTATACCAATTTACAACTTATTATCTTTCATTCCGACGTTGACCCCTTTTTTTACCTAATATGACTGGGCTATATATATATATATATCAATGATGAATCAAAAATACATCTTTGGTTCATTTTATTTATTAAGAATTGATTCAGATTTCTTCCATGGATCTGACTCAAATGACTCTCTTTACGGGCAGTATTCCTTGATCCTATACTACTTGTCACCTGTGGCCATTTTGGGATTACCACCAAGAAGATTGGGCCCGAAACCACTCAAAGGAGCCCGGCTGAAGAAGATTCCTTGGAGAACTGGACTCACCATTTTGTTGCCAGATAATTTTTTAGCAATTTTTTTTTTCTATTTAACTTAGAGTACCTGGCCACCAAGCGATACTCGGTAACTTTTTGCTTCAGTTAAAAGCTATATATTAATCCCCCCGAACCCCACCCCCTGGAACGCCCAACCTTGCCCCCACCTCCTGCACCCCTCCACCCCACATTCACCCGCACCCCAATTCCGCCCCCAACACCGCCCGCACCGGAACCCCCACCATTGCTCCCCACCACTTCTCCCCACCTCCTGCACCTTTCCACCCCACATTCACCTCTCCACCTAGACCCCCCGTACTCCTCCACCACCGCACCCCACATCTTCTCCCTTGCCCCCGCCCCATCACCCAGTTTTTCCATTTCAAGTCTTGTAGTGGCCCACAGATTATGTGTATATATGTATACATGTATAGGTATATAAATAAATACCGTATAATAATTTTTTTTAATTAAATAACAATTTTTGAGTTCATCAATTAAATTGCCAAATTCTAATACAGAAAAATACGCTTGTGTGATTTAAAGTTCGATTTTTAATCAATTAATTTTTTTTTTAATTTTATTAAACCAATTATTTTAAATGAATTAATGTATACATTGTATTTGAGCTTCGACTTCGGAGATTACTTCTCCACCATAGACTGTCCTTGATCATCGTTTTAGTCCTTGTTTTTAATAAGAGGAAAAAACTAATTAATTAAAAAAACCTCTTTTCCGAAAATATTTATTTCCCATTCACCTCTATTCCCCAATCAATGAATCAATTAATTTTTTTTTATAAATTTTATTAAACCAATTATTTTACATGATTAATTTATACATTGTATTTTAGCTTCGACTCCGGAGATTACTTCTCCACCATCGAGTGTCCTTGATCATTTTTTTAGTCCTTGTTTTTAATAAGAGGAAAAACTAATTAAATAAAAAAACCTCTTTTCCGATACTAATTTCAAATCCATTATCGTCTCCCCAATGTATCAATTAAATTTTTTTTTTTTTTTTTTTTTTATAAATTTTATTAAACCAATTATTTTACATTAATTAATGTATACCTTGTATTTTAGCTTCGATTTCGGAGATTGCTTCTCCACCATCGAGTGTCCTTATTCATATTTAGTCCTTGTTTTTAATAAGAGGAAAAATCTAATTAGATAAAAAAACCTCTTTTCCGATAATTATTTCAATTCCATGTCCCAATTCATCAATTAAATTTTCTAACTTTTAATATATACAATAATATTTGTAATAATCTATTAGTGGAATTTAAAATTAAAAAACCAATTAAAAATTAAAAGGAAATTGAATAAAAATATAATTTTACATTTTTATCGAAACAACCACTTGTGAATAATTAACAAAAAAACCCATCAAAAATAACTTAACCGAAGATGAGACCGTGACAGATCGAATGTCCAACACAAAACCCTCCTAACCCGTGAATATCATCCAAATCGTTAGAGCCGTTTTCGAGAACCCGACCGGATATATATACAATTTTTGCTCGTTTAATAATAATATAAGATATTAAATTTTATTTGTTTATTCTCTGCCCTGTAAAATTTTCTTGTTGTGAGTTAGCAGATTTACTCTCTAAAGCGACGATATATAATAATAGCGTTTTTTTGCTCCGGCGGACAATTTTAGAGGGTTTAAGAGCGAACCGCCGTGCAGCTCCTAAGGTGACCCATTAGACACTCTCGACGTAGTTCTTTCTCCGTCCTTATTCTTTTTTATAGATATTACGATGTCTTTTGTTTTGACGAGATAAAATCAATAATTCCATCAAAGACTTCATTTGCGCGAAATCCGCGATTTTCCAAGATCACTACGCGCTTAAATTGGATACTAACCGAACAAACTTGTTCTCAAATTCGCTTATCCCTATGACATCTAGAGTCTGGAACTCTCTTCCTTCGACCGTCTTCCCAGCAACCTTCAATCTTTCAAGACACGGATCCACAGATACCTTCAACTCCGACCCAATCCCTGAAGATCTTCTTATTTTCACGATACAAGGGTCCACCGTGGACTATAGTTGTTGAAACTTTTTGGAGCAACTTCTTCTTGTATCTATATAATTATATAAAAAATAGGCCATGTCAAGCTTGTCTTAAAAATCCAATAAATTGATTTGGAGGCGTTTCCATAACAACCCAATAAATTTAATTAATCTAAGTAATTTATTTATTGATGGACAATTTATTAGAGCCCACATCAAGTCAGTTGATGACAATGAGTTTCTTCAAAGCGACAAGGATTCTGTTCCTGCCCTGCAAATTCTTTGGAATTCTTTCAGTGAATCTCAAAAACCCGAAAAATGACATACATTTAAAATCACTACTCTTTTCGAAATTTATCAAAATTGTGTTGATGATTGTTATCGAGTCGTTTTTCTTTTGGGGCTTGTTTAATTTTGCAATAGTGACTCTTAATGATTTAGTCCATTATGGACAATATTTAGCCTACATGTTTTCTACATGGCCTCTTTTCTATGTAATTATTTGTCGACCCCAAGCATTAAAAGCACTGTATATAAAATTTTATGATATAAGTGAAAACTCTTTGTATTCCGAAACCAATTATCATCCAGTGTCTGTTTACTGTAAATTCTTAACATTCCTCGTCTTTCTAATAAATATGGAACAGATATATTCAATGTTTTATTTTCCAAAATACGTGATTAATCAAATACTGAGCTATTTCTTCAATATTTGGATAAAGAACGTTTACATTTACTTTTTCTTGATGATCGACACCTATATATTTCTCTTATCACTTTACTTTTCTAAAATTAATCAATTTCTTAATAATACTTTTATAAATCGAAATTTTCTACGCACTTTAATTGATATGTACGCAAAAAATTGTGAATTAGCTGACCATTTGATGAGTATTTTCGATACTTTCCTCTTGGCAGTTCTTTTATTTGATTTTTTTGGATTATATGCATTATGTATTCGAAAATATATAGTCTCGTCGAAATTGGTTTTATTTCAGTCAATGAAATTTTTGATTTAATCAGAAACATATTTCTCTCAGTTATTTATCTATGTACTTTATTAAGGATATGCTCGAAAACAAAAAATATGGTGAGTTTTTATTGGATTTTTACTATTATTTAGATCTTATCTTATCTATTATATTAAACGTGCAATTCTTGTATATACGAGTATAAGTCAAAAATTACCTACACTTTTCGTTCTACATCTTTATTAAACTAAGATAGGAGGCGGCCGAGTCTGTGGTCATGTGTGCGGAATTTAATCACGATCGCGTCAGTTGTTGTCTAGCTACAACAGCATAAGCATGTCTGCTCCGCTATCAGATTGCACCAAAGAGGAGCAACGAGGTCAGATTTTTGTGGTCAGAGGTTGTGAAAGGTGCTGAAATTCACAAGAGACTTTTGTTATAATACGGGGAAAGTGATTTATCTTGCAAAAGCGTTTATTTATGGATCGAAATTTGTTCCGATCTCTTTTTCTTTTTCTTTTTCTTTACTTTCCTTATCACCTTTTTATTTCCTCCACAAATTCTCATTACTAATGACAACCATTAAAATACATTTTTGCAACATTCGCGGACTTCCTCCTAATTCGAATCTAAACGATGCTCACCAACATCTTGAAAATGAAAAACCAGTTCTTTTATGCCTATCTGAAACTATAATCGACGCGAATAAATCTAACGGTCTCGACTACCAATTCGAAAACACTCTTCAAAATTCCGAAAAAAGGAGGGGTCTGTTGTTATATTAGAAAGGACATCCCCAGTAGGCGTTTAACTAATCTAGAATCCAATGAATTCGATGTCATATGGATCAAAATCGCGATAGCCCAATCGACTAAATTTTTCTGCATAATATATTTGCCCCCCAAAGACCCCAGATACCAACAATTTTTTGACTACCTCCTTGAGTGCCATAGCAGTATCCTGAAAGAATTTCCATCTTCTGAAATATCTTTCCTAGGCGACTTTAATGTCCACAACAAAAATTGGCTAAAATTTTCTAGCCAAAATTCCCCCGCGGGCTCCACCGCTGAAATCTTCTCTACGGCGTGTGACCTCACGCAAATTATTAATGGTCCTACAAGAATCCCAGACAAAGCCAATGAAAAATCCAATCTTCTCGATCTTTTCATCACTTCCCACCCTACATCATATGAGGCTAAAATTTCGGCCCCTTTAGGCAAATCTGACCACAATTTGATAAAAATTAAAACCTCCGCCAATTTACCAAAAGACCCACCAGCCCGCACCAACACCAGGAAAATCTGGCTATTCGGTAAAGCCGATTGGGGTGACATGCGGGACTTTTTTGCCGCTTACCGGTGGAATGATCTCTGCATCAGAGATAAAAACATTTCAGAATTCGCAGATGCCTTTAACTAAGCAATACAAACAGGCCTAGAAAACTATGTCCCCTCAAAATCGATTAAAGGAAACAAGGATTCTAAGCCCTGGTTTGGTAAGAAATGTGGAGATGCCGTCCGTGAAAAAACAAATCTTTTCAAAAATGGCAACTTTCACGTCTAGAATGTGACCGAATTGCATTTACCAAATCGCGAAGTTCTTGCAAAAAAATTATCTCTGAGTCAAAAAAAATATTCAGAGAATTGCTGACCGTCTCGCGTCTTGCCCCAAAGGGAAACGGGCCTTTTTATCTTTACACAAGGCAATAAATATAAATTTCGCGTCTCCCTCACTTCCGCCCCTCTTCCGCCCAAATGGTTCAGTGGCCACGACCCCCACTGAAAAAACTGAATCACTAGCCTCCTATTTCGCTACTAACTCCACTTTAGATGACAAAGAGCTTAACCCACCCACTTATATCTCCCAAACCAACCTCATGGGCAAAATAATTTTCAGGCCCCAAATAATCATAAAAGCCATTAAAAAATTAAAATCCAACTGCTCCGGTGGCCCGGATGACATCCCACCAATTCTCATTAAAATATGCGCCCCTGAACTTGCCCCTATTTTATCCAAGCTATTCCAACTCTCTTACGAATCGGGCATATTCACCAAAAAGATGTAAAATAGCCAGTCACGCCTATTCCTAAAAAAGGAGACTCTTCACAAATCTCTAATCACAGACCTATCGCGATCACCTCTGTTCTTTCCAAAATAATGGAAATGGTTATAAACCAACACGTCCTTCGTCACTTATAAAATAATAAAATAATTCACGATAGGCAATATGGATTTAGACAAAATCGTTCCACAGGCGACATCTTAACCTATGTCACCCACACCTGGAACAAAACTCTAGAGGCCGGAAAAGAAACCCTCGCTGTAGCCCTAGATATCTCAAAAGCTTTTGACCAAGTTTGGCACAAAAATCTTCTTGCCAAACTGATAGCCTTTGGATTCACACCAACACTTCACAAATGGATAGAAAGCTTTCTGACAAACCGTAGCGTAGTATCAAAGTTGTGGTAGATGGAATATCTATCTGAATCGTTCTCACAAACGCTGGTGTTCCCCAAGGCTCTGTATTCTCCCCCACACTCATCCTAATCTATATAAACGACCTTATCGATCAAACGTAAAACCCTACTCACTGTTACGCCGACGATAGCACTCTGCACGGCAAACCCTCACTCCCGAATTGACGATTCTACCCTCACAGACACCCACGACTCGCTAGCTCATCAAAGAAATGTCTCTGCCCTTTCTCTTTTCCATAGATACTATCACGGCAGGTGCTCTGATGAGATAAAATCAATAATCTCCCCCCCCCCCCAAAGCATTCTTTGCACGTAGCACGCGTTTTGCCGACTCCCAACACTCTTTCGCGGTCAAATTAGAAAAGTGCCGGATCACTTCATTGGGCAATACGTATATCCTCATGACTTCAAGGAACTGGAACTCTCTCCCAGCCTCTTTCTTTCCCAGCACTTATAATCTTCAAACCTTCAAAACTAGAGTGCATAAACACCTACGTCTTCACCCCCTCACTTAATCAGCTTTTCCTTCTCTTCGGTAATGCAAGGGTCTTTCGAAATCCATAGGGGCTGTTTCTTTACTGGTGAGCCCCTTCTTGCATTCGATTGCATTAAAAAAAAAACATGATCAAATAACTATAAGTAACATAGTTCACGGACCAGTAAACAGAATAATTATAATAACAATCCAATAAGTCGATTAAGAAGATTTTGTTATTCAAGTTAATGCGTTTAATTATTTTAAGTGTCCGAAATTCAATAATTATTTATTTATTGATGTTCAATTTCTTAGCCCTGGCGTTAAGTCCTCCAGTTGTCGACAATGAATTTCGTCAAAGCCACTAGGATTGTCTTCTTGCCCTGTAAATTCCTCGGGATCCTTTTTGTAAATCTCAAAAATCCGAGGAATGAAATATATTCTAAATCGCTTCTTTTTTCGAAAATTAACGGGATTATGTTCATGATAATTACCGAGAGCGTTTTTTTGTGGACCTTGTTTAATTATCCACAAATCACTCTTAAAAATATAGTCCATTTTGGACAATATTTAGTTTACAAAATTTCCTCATGCTTTCTTTTTCTATTTAATTTTTTATCAATCCCAAGCAGTAAAACAATTGTATATAAAATTTTATGATTTAAGTGAAAATTCTTTCTATTCCGAAACCAATTATCATTCGGTGTCAGTTTTCTGTAAATTCTTAACATTTTTCACCATACTAATTCAAATGGTAGAAATATTCTCAAAGTTTTTAAATTCACCAAATATCGGGTTATATCAGCTACTTGAATTTTTTCGTAAATATTTGGATGAACAACACCTATAATTACACTTACTTTATGACCACCACCTATATATTTCTCTTATCCCTTTATATTTCAGAAATTAATCAATTTCTTAACACAAATTATATAAACCGAAAATTTTTACGTATTTTAATTGACATGTACACAAAAAATTATGAATTAGTTGAGGAGTTGAATAGTATTTTAGAAGTATTCCTCTTGTCTATTCTATTATGTGAATCTCTTTGGGTCCTGTACATTACCTATTCAATCATATATATTTTAGTTGACATTGGTTTTATCCCAGTAAATGAAATTTTTGATTTTATCAAAAATACTCTCTCTTAATTATTTATATAAGCATTTTATTATGGGTATGCTCGAAATATAAAAATATGGTGAGTATTTATTATGGATAATATTATTATAATTTAGCTATAAATGGAGTGTGTGTGTAAGTATACCTACCCGACTTACACTTATCATCCACCTTCTTCTTTAAAATCAATTTAATTTTCATTTTTCAAATTACTCCACGACAAACCGAAAAAATATTAGTAAAATAATACTATTTAAATATCAGGAAATTTAGATAAATATCTAGCCTTGATTAGAATAAAATTTTCAGATGTCTCAGTTATCAATTGACTGTTATTTTTACTTCATCCAATGCAAAGCAGTAAAATAGTACTTTTTTTAAATTCTTTATTTTAAATTCATTATAATTTATTCATTTGATTGTTTTATATACCTCATTTAACCTAACTTAAGTAAGAGTGGATAGACTTCTCTCTGTAAAATGCTAAAAATTTGGGAGGAAAGTTTATAAGTAACCATAGCAACTGCGTTATTTTCTTATCCGTTATCTTTGCTGAGGACATAGAGGAATCAGTCTATTCTTCCACGTTTTCAGTAGAGGTTGCCATTAATAGTCAAAACATCAAAAATGGAATGCAATAAGGTTATTCTTCTAGTATTAGATAAGAATCGATTGTTATTTTTGATTTTAAGCCGATTCCTCCATGTCTTCAGCAATGGTTACCAATAATAATCGAAGCGTCAAAAACCTAATGTAGAATTGTTATTCCTCGAGTATTAGATGAGAATCGATTACTATTTTTGATTTTAACTCGATTCCGCCATGTCCTCAGCAATGGTTACCAATAATAACCGAAACGTTTAAAATCCAATGTAGAATGATTATTCCTCGAGTATTAGATGGGAATCGATCACTATTGTTGAATTTAAGTCAACGTGGCCTGCAAATAGCAAGTGATTTCTGATTAATAATAAAGGAATAAACATATTAATTTTTCAAATGAATTTGGATAAAGTTTAGCAACGATCTGTTGTTTATTTTTTTAATGTTACTATTTTTAATAACCATGGCCTGAACCATTTCAATTTAAATGACAATATAGGGATTTTTGCATTGCCAACCTAATAATTTCTCAAACAAATAATTGATTCATTGGTTAATGGTACCAACTTGTCGGCTTTTCAATTCTTTAAAATAATGTCAAACATATTATTTTTGTAAATTTAACATAGATTCGTAAAACAGCGAGCTCAAAAACACCCTAAATGTCAAATTTCGGATAAATCTTATATTTTTAAAATATATATGTCCACCATATTTGAACCGCCATTTTGTTTTTTGTAATTTTGGCTTTTGTTTCGTAATCAGCTTCCTCGAAAACCTTCGTATACATAGTTTTATTCAAATTGAAGAACGCCTTCATATTTTGGCCGGGTTTTGCAGGATTTGGAACCAGTGGCATAACAATAACTTTTGATTCATGGAATCGGACCCCTCCTCAATGTAGGTAAAGAAACTAAACTAATGTTGTAGCTTTTTTTTAATAAATCACAATGTAAAGTACGTACAAACGTTATTATAATTAATCGTATAGTTTCCTACATTTGATTCAATAGCGAATCAAATGTAGGTGATTTTTGTCAAATATTGAGTGAAAATAATATCTAAACCTATATATTTCTAACTTGAAATAATGATGTTAAATAAATTTATAATTTTTTCTCATTTATATATGTATACTATATATATACTATATATTAATATAACATCATATATATCTTTTTCAAAAAGCGCGATCAAAACAGTTAATATGTCAATTATTCTTTGATTTATTAATGAGAAACATTATAAAGTTATTATAATGATTAAATTAGGGAACGAAGAAATGATTTTTATATAATAGACAAAAAGGATCAGCCGGGATTCGAACCCGGGATCTTCGCACGTGCGCTGCGATGCCTTTATATGAGCTTTTGCTCTTATCCTCTCGCCCCCTGATCCCCGAACCCAAGCTGATACCTAATGTCTATATGAATTTGAAATTTCATTTTTATTTAATCTTATAAACTCTTCCTCGTTCATTTTTCGTAGCTCTGTAGTTTGCTTGACTAATTAAACTATATCCAAAGCGCCTCCCACTCGATCGCGAACCCAAAGGTCGAAAATAATTTACTTCTTCACAGAAGACATGCGAAGATCCCGGGTTCGAATTGAGGCTGATCCATTTGTCTATAATATAAAAATCTTTTCTTCGTTCCCTAATTTAATTTAATTTATAATTGTCTTTCGACGCGGCCTCATTGTGGTTGCGCCCTGGAGTAAAGAAGAAAATTATTTTCGATCTTTGGGTTCGCAATCGAGTGGGAGGCATTTGGATATATTATAATTATTGTTTCGTTCATTTTCTAATAACAACATCAAAATTCAAATTTCGGGTCATGGAATGTTCGATAGATAGAAGAGCTAAGTTGCGTAACCTTTCTTGTCCCATAGAATTTCTTAAATAAGTTTTTATCAATTTTAATTTTGAAATTGATCGTTCAGCACTCACAAGCCGTAGTTACAGGAATGGTTACAAATCACAGAAATGCAGTACACACTTCAGGAAAGCAAATAGTCATAAAATGATTCTTTATGATTATAAATCAGCAAGTTCTCTTATTTAAGATGACTTTTCTATTTCGTGTCTAAAAGTGGATCGAAAACTGAGAATTTCATTGATAAACGACAAGCGAGACACGAATGTTGTTGCTCTTAATATCAATAGACCAAAACTACCTGTGAAAATTGGTTTCGATATTCACACTAGTTTTTGAGCTAAGCTCGTTCACAAAAATTTGGTAACGCACAGACTAACTAACAGACATTTTCACAAAACAATTATTATCTCCAAAAATATAATTTTTTTGATCTTTATTTATTAGAGCTTTTTTGTAGACCGAAATGCCATGGTTTTGCTCAATTTTTTTAATCAAAATACTTTCAGCCGTTTTGTAGATATTTTGAAAAAAAGAGGGGAAAAAACACTTTTTCATGGACGATTACAATACTTGACCATATCCTGTATGGTAAAGTAAAAAATAATGTTAGGATCCTCCTGTGCTTGCGGCCTTTTTGGAACGCATTTTGACCGACATGCCACCCTATTGTTACGCTAATGGGTACCGAAGCAGAAATTTGTTTTATCCTACACAGTAGATTTAACTAGTCAGTTCACTATGTGATATGAATTCCAGTTACCACACAGTGATCACGTGTTTATGCAATTTGCCAGTGACGTGGCGTCAAATACCTCCGCCCCAACCAATTCTTCTTAAAAATTTATATCTATTACAACTCAAATGACAGCAAAGGACAGCTTATGTTCTAATAATCCAATAAATTAATTTTTAAAGCGTTTTGCCTTTCAAGCCATTAAATTAAATTACTTAAAGTAATTTATTTAATGAAGGATAGATCAATTTCTTAGCCCTCGCGTTAAGTCCTCCAGTTGTCGATAATGAATTTCCTCAAAAGCCACCCGGATTGTCTTCGTCCCCTGCAAATTCCTCGGGATCCTTTTAGTAAATTTCAAAAATCCGAGAAAAAACATACATTCTAAATCGCTTCTTTTTTGGAAATTTAACAAAATTTTGCTTATGATAATTACGGAAAGCGTTTTATTGTGGAACTTGTTTAATTATCCCCTAGTCACTCTTAAAGATTTAGTCCAATTTGGACAATATTTATCTTTCACGTTTTCCACATGGCCTCTTTTCTATGTAATTATTTGTCGATCTCAAGCATTAAAAGAACTGTATATAAAATTTTATGATATAAGTGAAAACTCTTTCTATTCCGAAACCAATTATCAATCAGTCTCAGTTTTATGTATATTTTTAACATTCTTTTACTTTCTAATACAAATGGAACATATATACTCACTATTTACAAAATTATCACACATCGGGTTATATCAGTTGGCGAGATTTTTCTATTATGTTTGGATAAACAATGTTTACGCTTACTTTTTCTTGATGATCAACACCTATATATTTCTCTTATCACTTTACTTTTTTAAAATTAATCAATTTCTTAATAACACTTTTATAAACCGCAAATTTCTACGCACTTTAATTGAGATGTACGCAAAAAATTGTGAATTAGCTGACCATTTGATGAGTATTTTCGATACTTTCCTCTTGGCAGTTCTTTTATTTGATTTTCTTTGGATTATCACCGTTAATGTATTCGAAAATATATATTCTCGTCGAAATTGGTTATATTTCAATCAATGAAATTTTTGATTTAATCAAAAACATATTTCTCTCAGTTATTTATGTATACGCCTTATTAAGAATATGCTCGAAAACAACAAATATGGTGAGTTTTTAATGAATTTTTATCATGATTTAAATATAAATTAAAGTTTACAACTCAAACTCTGAATTTTCCCTCTTCTTTGAAATTAGTTTCTACTTTCATTCTTTTTTAACCGACTTCAAAAAAGGAGGAGGTTCTCAATTCGACTGATTTTTTGTTTGTTTGTGTCTATGTTACTCGATTTCTTCGCCAATTGTGAACCGATTTTGATGATTTTTTTTGCTTTGTGTTCAGTATAGTTTCCGATTGGTATCCTATTAATTTGGTCAAGTTCTGATGATTGATCAATGACATAATAGCGGAAATATCCAATTCTTAAAAGCAAATTATCGAAATTATAATAAATAAAATCTTTATAAAAAAAATCTTAAAACACTCATTTAAAACCCGCTAATGTTTTGAGGTAATTTCTCTATTACTGAATTGAATTTTACTACAATTTTCTGATTCATTCGCACAAATCTTTCTCTTACGAGATCCATGCAAGGTATTATCTTAAGTCTCCCTATTGTTAACATCACTAAAAAGAGAAAAATAAAAATAATTTTTAGAAAAAAACCGACATCAAAAAAATTAAATGCTACAAATAAAATGCACTAAAAGATATAAAATAATTATCTAATTTAGTTACTACTAAACGATCAAATTGTTACATGAAATTACTTTTTGAAGTCGGTGCTAAAACAAACTATATAAGCGAACTTACGCGATGTTGTCTTCATTTCCCGCCAAACGATCCGTCGAGTGGGATTCTTAAAATTTTAGAACCGACTTCAAAAAGTGATGTCATGTAAAAATTTCATCGTTTAGTTGTAACTAAATTAGATAATTATTTTATACCTTTTAGTGCATTTTATTTGATTTTAGAGTTTTATTATTTTATTTGTAGCATTTAATTTTTTTAAAGTCGTTTTTTTTTTCTAAAAATTATCATCACAAAAGGATGAGAAATCCATCAGTTATAAAAGATATTATAAAGTACAGTTGGTCCCTTTATTTTTCAAACAAATACAGTCGACTCTCGATAATTCGAATCCAGTACAAACAAAACAAACAAACAAAATTCGAATTATCAAAGGATTTCGAGTTAACGTTAACGAGCGTATCAAAATATGTACACCGCATTTTTTCGATTTACTGAACAATTGAAGAGTTCGAATTATCGAAAAATTCAAATTATCGTGAGTCGACTGTATTTTATTCATTTAGGTTAAATCTACCCAAGCAGAAATTTGTTTTATCCAACACATATGACTTTTACCAGTCAGTTTACTATCTACCATGATAACCACACGGTGACTACCTGTTTATGCAACCGGTCAGTGATGAAGATTCGAATTCCCCCCTCCTTCAAAATTTTATTATATTAAACGAGCAATTCTTGTATATATATATATATATATATATATATATATATATATATATATATATGCTAGATCTACCCAAGTAGAAATTTGTTTTATCAAACACATATGACTTTTACCAGTCAGTTTACTATCTACCACGTTAACCACACGGTGACCACCTGTTTATGCAACCGGTCAGTGATGAATCGTCAAATCCCCCCCCCCTTCAAAATTTATATCTATCTTTCTAAAGCATATATGGGCATTGCAACCCCCGGCCCTCCACCAGATTCAATCCGGCCCGCGAGAGATTCAGAAATTTCAAATAACGTGCAAAAAAAATTAAAGATTTAGCACACATAGTTTATTTGTAATTACTTTGTATTTGTCAACCAACCTAAAACTGTATTGTTCAAATCATAAAGACTAAAATCGATAAAAAATAATATTAAGCGTACGCAGTGGAACGCCACAAAGCATTTTTGGATGAACTCTCTTCAGAACACGATGATATCACATACTTTTTTCTTTTTTTAATAATATTGATGTGAGAAGGAGATACACCCTAAAGGCCTGTATGAGATGGCCCCTCCAGCGTGAAAAGAACAGAGTAGAAGGAAAGAAGCCGGGATCACGAGCCAAATCTCAGAAAGTTAGATGCAATCCAATTTACTAAGTTTTTTAAGGGCTTCGAGCAGTGGTAAATTCTCCGTGCGATAAATTAGGTTAAATTTATCTCCCACTTAATTTTTATTACAAGACCCTATACTTACAGAAAAAATGTCTGGGTATAGCCGGGAATCGAACCCGAGACCTCCGGGTTGCCAGCCAGAATATGCTGACCATTACACCAGGGAGGCGGACGAAGTAAGGTGGCTAAGCAAAGGTAAAATGCTAAAAAGATTTTATGGAAATGAAAGAGAAAAGGAGAAAACATTTCCTACATTTTTGTGATCCAACATGGCTTTGTGACTTGGCATTCTTGGTAGACATCACAGGACACTTAAACGACCTGAACCTGAAGCTTCAAAAACAAGGGCAATTGTTAAATCAGCTGTACAATCATCTTAAACCTTTTCAAAACAAAATTCGCTTGTGGGAAACACAAATGAGAAGTAGAAACCGTTTTAATTTTTTAACATTATCAAGTCACGAAAACAGTAAATACGGTCGCTATGCTGAAAAATTAAAACTAGTGTCAGAGCAATTCACTGATCGGTTTTCCGATTTTAAGAATATGAATAGCACTTTCAATATTTTTGCAAATCCTTGCAAGTGTAATATACACCTACAAATGGAGTTGATCGAGGTTCAAGAAGACTAATTTTTGAAGTCTAAATTTGATGATGTGGAACTAAACGAATTTTACAGAACATACGTTTCCGAAGAAAAGTATCCACAGCTGAGAGTTCTCACACGAAAAATAATTTGCACATTCGGAACCACGCTAAATGTGAGCAGCTTTTTTCAATCATGAAAATTAATAAAAATAAGCATCGTACCCGGCTTACAGATGTTAATTTAGAAAACATTTTTACGCCTATGTACTAGTGATATTGATCCCAATATTGATCATCTTGTTTTTCAGCTTCAAACTTAAGTCTCATTAATTTTCATTTGATTTTTCCATCTTTTTTTTTTGTTAATTTGCTTTTTATGTTTCATTATGCTAAGTGCTATAATTATTAATAATATTAATAATTAATAAATAAACAAATGTGTGAATTTTTATCGCTATTTTATTCACTACTACCTACTTGTTTCTTACCTACGGGCCGCGACCTGATTAAGTCCAGAAATTACGCCTTCAGCTAAGCAAAAATTAAATGAAAGCTTGTTCTAAAAACCAAATAAATTAATTTGGAAGCTTTTGCTTCTCATTGTATTAAATTTAATTACTATAAGTAATTTATTTATTGACGGACAATTTATTAGAGCTAACGTCAAGCTCTTCAGTTGTCGACAATGAGTTTCGTCAAAGCCATTAGGATTGTCTTTATGCCCTGCAAATTCCTCGGGATCTTTTTAGTAAATCTCAAAAACCCGAGAAAGGACCTACATTCAAAAATGCTTATTTTTTGTAAATTTATCGGAATTTTGATGATGTTACTTACCGAGTGCTTATTCTTTTGGTCATTGTTTAATATTCCAATAGTCACCCTTAAAGATTTAGTCCAATATGGACACTATTTAGCTTACATTATTTCAACATGGTCTCTTTTCTATGTAACTATTTTTCGATCCCAAGCATTAAAGGCACTGTATATAAAATTTTATGATTTAAGTAAAAACTCTTTGTATTATGATATCAATTATCATCCAGTGTCTGTTTTCTGTAAATTCTTAACATTCCTCGTCTTTTCAATACAAATAGAAGAGATTTATACCATGTTTCATTTACCCAACATCGTGTTATATCCGTGTCTGAGCGTTTTCTTTTATGTTTGGATTAACAATGTTTACGCTTACTTTTTCTTGATAATCAACACCTATTATATTTCTCTTATCCCTTTACTTTTCTAAAATTAATCAATTACTTAAAAATACTTTTATAAACCGCCAATTTCTACGTACTTTAATTGATATGTACGGAAAAAATTGTCAATTAGCTGATGATTTGATGAGTATTTTCGATACTTTCCTCTTGTCAGTTCTTTTAGATGATTTTCTTTGGATCATGTGTTTCATGTATTCGAAAGTATATAATCTGGTTGAAATTGGGTTCATCCCAATTAATGATATTTTTCATTTAATGATCAACATATTTCTATCACTTATTTATATTGGCGTTTTATTATGGATATGTTCAAAAACTAAAAATACGGTGAGTTTTCATTCGAAATTATAATTATTTAAATATAAACTGACTGGGTACGCCACAAATTCTGCTTTCTCTTCTTTGAAATTATTTTATCAATTATCTTCTTTAAGCATTTTGAACCGCAAAAGTTAAATATTGTAATCAATATTTTCTTATGTTAATTCTATATTTAGAAAATTATTTTATTAATTTTTGAAAAAGAGAAACGAATTTGTGCACTCGATAGGATTCGAATCCGTGTCGCTCTCCTATAGCCGAAGAGCGCCTTTACCAACTAGGCCACGGGTGATCCTCCCAGGTATGCTCTTTAGATCAAATGTCATTTTTCCTTTTCGCGGTTTTTTCTATTTTAAAGTAGAGCTACTTTTGTTTTAGACAAATTAACTTTTTAAACGTTAGTTTTAATTTTGTCTTAAAGCAATTTGAACCGTAAAAGTGAAATAATATAATCAATAATTTCTTCTGTCAATTCTACATGTATAAAATTATTTTATTATTTTTTAAAAAGAAAAAAATGAATTTGAGCACGCGACAGGATTCGATTCCGTGTCTCTCTACTTTATTTTATTTTTAAAGATAATTAAAAGAAATCCATCATGAGCAACTGTTCATAAAAGATATTAGTTAAATTTTTCTAATTAATATAACAAAGAATAATTTCTATATCAATGAGAATTGTTTTGACCGCGCTTGAAAAAGATATTTTATCACGAGACTACTGCAGATTATGCTATTGGAGTCTGCGGAGTCTTAAGTCTGGACCAAGAGAAAAAAAGATGTGATCCACCTAGCTACAATCCAACGTCATTTCGATTTCAAATTCACTTGGTGATCCGTCCGAATGTCTAGCGGGCTATACGCGAAATGACGTTGGATTGTAGCTAGTTGGATCACATCTTTTTTCTCTCTTGGTCCAGACTTAAGACTCCACAGACTTCAATAGCATAATCCGCAGTAGTCTCGTGATAATATATCTTTTTCAAGCGCGGTCAAAACAATTCTCAATTATTCTTTGTTATATTAATTAGAAAAATTTATTTAAGATCATTATTTCAAGTTAGAAATATATAAGTTCAAATATTATTTTCACTCAATATTTGACAAAAATTCCCTACAGTTGATTCACGATTGAATCAAATGTAGAAAACATTCAGATATTAGTTAGTTCCACCACGTACTTCCGGACTATTACCTTCTAAAACCTCTACACTTTCCTAAATTGGGCCCGTTCCTCAAGCTTATTGCGTTCGCCCTAATTTTGTATAGTAGTCATTTTAAGTCCGGTGTCTAGCAAAAAGATATATCCGCTTTATCTCCGTGCTCTAGGCCTTTTGTTTCAAGAAATTCCAAATATTTGGCGTCTTTTACAAGTAATTAGAACATAAGTACTTACATCGTTAAGAGATTTTAATGTATTATAATTTCTACCAAAGAGTTCTTAACGTTTTTCTTATGACTGTTTTAATATGAATCAAGGTCGGAAAATAACACTGGTCGACAAAAATTTCTAAACGTGAACCTAACAATGGATTGCAGTAGACTTTTACACGCTGATTCTTATGCAATTACGGAATTTTTTACAGCAGATCAGAGTTTTGAGATATTTTCGGTCAAAAAGACGAAAAAGACCATTTTGATCTTTTTTTGAGTCCCATTAGATATCAAACAGCAATATTTGAAATAAAAATATTTTAATCGAATGTTTTCTACATTTGATTCAATCGCGAATCTTATATAGGTAATTTTTGTCAAAAGAGAGAAAAAGATGTGATCCATACGCGAAATGACGTTGGATTGTAGCTAAGTGGATCACATCTTTTTCTCTCTTGGTCCAGACTTAAGACTCCGCAGACTCCAATAGCGTAATCAGCAGTAGTCTCGCTATAAATATATTTTTCAAATAACCGCGGTCAAAATAATTCTCGTTGACGTATCAATTATTCTTTGATATATTAATGAGAAAAATTATAAAATTTATTTAAAAATATTTTGTTGAAATAATAGAAAACAGTTCCTTCTTTGAATTTTAAATTACTTTTAGCTCAATTAGAACTCTAGTTATAACTAAATAAAGTAAAAACCAAAACTACGTTTTTATAAAAAGGATAATAAACATAGATAAAAACAAATAGTATTAATTTTAACTCGAGTTCTATGTTAATTGAACTAAATTCAAGCGCTAATTTGAAAATCAAAGAGTAATCTGTTTTCTTTTACGTCGACAAAATATATTAATTTCAAATATTATTGTTCAATATTTATAATTGGGACTCGAAAAAAGATCAAAATGTCATTTTTCGTCTTTTTGACCGATAATATCTCAAAACTCTGACCTGTTGTAAAAAAATCGAGAAAGTGGATGATAATCAGCGTATAAAACTCTACTGGAATCCATTGTTAGGTTTAGGGAGACAAATTTTTGTTTAATTTTTTTTCAGGCAGTGTAATGGTTTTAGTATTTAATTCGAAACCCTTAAAAGTCCCGATAAAAAGCTTGTTCTTTATTAATATTTTCTTCTTCTTATAGTGCCATGCCCGAACATATATAACACATATACCTGTGCTGAGTGTGTTTAGATGTTTTACATTGATATACGGGACATACTTTTTAACACCGGTTCTGAACGGATAGTTTGGAGAGGTTGTCTAGGCAAATATACTATTGGTAGTTTGCCATTGCTTTCCAAGAGGAAACGACTGCAAATATCTGCCGAGACTCAGTCTCGAACCAGCATACTTAAGGACAGCGCGACACTCTGACCACTGACCCACAGTCGCTTCTATTAATTAATATTTTAGTTTGGAGAGGTTGTCTAGGCAAATATAATATTGGTAGTTTGCCATTGCTTTCCAAGAGGAAACGACTGCAAATATCTGCCGAGACTCAGTCTCGAACCAACATACTTAAGGACAGCGGCGCGACACTCTGACCACTGACCCACAGTCGCCTCTATTAATTAATATTTTATATCCAATAAATCGATTGAGAAGCATTTTGTCCCGCTGGGCACTGAACTTAATTATTTTAAGTAGGTACTCGACGTTTAATAGTTGTTTAGTTATTTATGGACAATTTCTTAGCCCTCACGTTAAGCCCTCCAGTTGTTGATAATGGATTTTCTCAAAGCCACGCGGATTGTGTTCCTGCCCAGCAAATTCTTCGGGATCCTTTCAGTGAATCTCAAAGATCCGAGAAACGACCTGAATTCCAAATTGCTTTATTTTTGGAAATTTAACGTAATTGTGTTGAAGATAGTGACCGATGTCGTTTTATTATGGTCCTTATTTAAGTATTCAGAAGTCACCCTGAAAGATTTGGTCAAATATGGGGATCATTTAGCTTTTATAATTACCACATGGTCTCTTGTATATGTCACTATTTGTCGATCCCAGGCATTAAAACAACTGTTTTTTATGATTTAAGTGAAAATAATTTAAGTGAAAATCCTTTCTATTCCGAAACCAATTATCATTCGGTGTCTGTTTTCTGTAAATTCTTAACATTTTTCACCTTCTTCTTACATTTGCCTGATATAAACTCACTTTTTCAAAATTCTGCTTACATTGGGATTCATGAATTGTTGAATTTTATCGTTGATGCTTGGATAAGCCACTACTACTATTCCTCTTTCTTTCTAATCACCACCTATATATTTATTTTATCACTTTATCTTTCTGAAATTAATCAATTTCTTAAAAAAAATTTTATACACCGAAAACATCTAACCGTTTTAATGGACATTTACACAAAAAATTATAAATTAGTTGGGGATTTGAATTGTATTTTCGATATTTTCTTACTGTCTATTTTTTTATCCGAATTTCTTTTGGACCATATGGATTATATATTCAAAAATATATAATTTAGTTGAAATTGGTTTTATCTCAGAAAATGAAATTTTTGATTTTATCAAAAGTATTTCTCTTTCAATTATTTATTTAACCATTTTTTTATGGATATGCTCGAAAACTAAAAATATGGTGAGTGGATTTTCGATATTATCTTTATTTAGATATAAACAATTTATCACTTATCAAATTAGTCCACGATAACCCCCCCCCCGAAACAAAAATAAATACCGAAATTTTTTATTTTATTTTATTTTTTCAACAAAATATTTTATTTCGTTATATTTTAATTGACATTTATTAAAATTGATAAATGTACCTACTACCTTTGAGATATTTAATGGAATGTACTAAATTATTTTAATGTTAATGTACTTGCGGGAAGGGGGGGGGGTAAATGAAACTAATGTTCAAGGGGAATTGAGCTTTACTGAAGCTAAAGGGTTTGAATTAATGTTTTTATTATATATAATTTTTTTTTTATATTTGTTATCTGCTTCGACTTTTGGGTTGGGTATGGGTGGTGCTTCTCCGCGTCTGGTCTCAATCATGGCGTGCCTGGAATGAAGAATGCGATGTATATGGCTTGTGAAGGAGATGAGGATGTGGGTTTTCTTGGTGCTTATGTTTAAAAATAACTCCAAATACTTACTGGTATATCTATATATATAAAATTAAGGTATTGTCTGTACATTAGTCCAAATCACGCAAAATTTTGGATGCACACGTTTCAAGCAAAGTTATGAACGAAAACACCCTTAACAAAATTCCTGTATGTATGTCTGTATGTTTCCGTCGTTTCCGAAAAGTTGCTCACGATTCACGTAAAAACGGCTGAAGGGATTATTATGAAATTTCATATTTAAATCAGATGTCTTCTAACTTACGTTTTTAACTATATAACGTTTTGATATTTTGACCCCAGAAGGGGGTTTGGGGGGGGGGGCGAACGAATGAAAATTATCAAATAACTCCTAAACTATTAACTCTACGGCAAATTTTATCATGAGCAAAGTTGTAGGGAATGTGATTTCTGACAACTTTTGTTTAAAAAAATTCCCCCGAAAAACCACCCAAAAAGGGGGGGAGGGTCAAAATATGAAAATTCTTGCTCTTTGACCAAACTCAACCAAATTTTGTATACATAATCTGTGGGTCACTAAAAGGCTAGAAATGCAAAAACTAACCACCCAAAATGGGGGAGGGGGATCAAAAAATGAAAATTCTTACCCTTAGAGCCAACTTAACCAAATTTTGTATACATAATCTGTGGGTCACTAGAAGGCTAGAAATGAAAAAACTGGGTGCGGGGTGGAGTGATGGTGCGGGGGTGGAGGGCACGGTGGTGGGGTCCGGGGGTGCAGGGTGGAGTGGAGGGTTTAGGTGAGGGTCCAGATGCGTAATGGGGCGGGGGCTCAAGTGAGGGTCCATAGGCTTAGTTGGGTGGTGCGGGGTGGGGTGGGTGGGGCGCTGGGTGGTTGTGCTAGGGGGTGAGGTGGTGAAGGGTGGAGTGGGGGTTCAGGTGAGGGTCCAGAGGCGTAGTGGGGTGATGCGGGAGCTGGGTGCGGGGTGGTGGCGTGGGGGCGGTTGTTGGGCACGGTGCATGGTGCGGGGGGTGGAAGGTGCTGGGTGGGGTTGGGAGGGTGTGAGGGTGAGAGTGGGGTATGAGGGTGGGGTTCGTGGGTTGGGGGTCCAGGGGGCGTACCCCTGGCTAGCAAGATGGCCGCCGAAGGCGGGCCTTGCACCTAGTATATTATAATAGTATGGTTTATTTCTGTAGCAATTACAAGTAGGTATTCGTTGAATTAAAGCAGAGAACGGTGATGATGATCTTCCTTCGTGATTTTGGCAACTGAATATTGTATGGGGTCAGCTTGGCAAATACACTTGGAACTGGCTGGAATTGGAGGTTGACTCTCGGCTGCTGTTGAGGGTGGGCACGAGAGAACCTATCCAGATATAAGAAAATTAATATGAGATAAACACTGGTGGCAGTGAGCGTGTGACGCTGGCGGCGTATTTTTAACTGTAGCCGGAATAAAGAGTGGCTGGCGAAGGTGCAATATCGATATAACAGACTTTGACGACCGAATCGGAAGGTGCGACCTCATTGGTGTCTCAAAGTAGATAAGTATATGGATATCTAGCAGTATATGCTCGTGCGCCTGTGTTTCTTCTTCGAGAAAAACGTATATAAATAAAAATTAGATAGTCGTTTAGAGCCAATCCGTGTAAAAATATGCGTTGATAGCTGTGACCAGACTGTGTATATGTATATATGAGTATTTGCCGTGATGTCTGAGTCGAGACTCGTTTGTGTATATATATACAGGGTGGCGCAGATGGATCTGGTGGTTTTAAAATACTTGTCAAACTGTGTCGGGTGGTTTTAAAATACTTGTCAAACTGTCAATTTTAAAGGTATTGGATTGAAATAAAGTGCAAAACGTGTAGTTACAATGGAAGTTTATTAACAATTACGACATGGACAATATGTGGTTCCAACAAGACGGGGCAACTGCACATACCGCTAGGATATCAATGCAAGCTGTACGCGCTCTGTTCCCTGGCCGTTTGATTTCCCGTAATGGAGATCTCCATTGGCCCCCTCGCTCACCGGACCTCACGGTATGTGACTTCTTCTTATGGGGCTATTTAAAAGCAAGGGTGTACATGAACAAACCCCGGACCATTCAGGAGTTGAAGGCAGCAATTCACAACGAAATCACATTAATTCCTGGTGATGTGCTTGAGCGGGCAATGCGGAACGTTAAGGACCGACTCCAAGAATGCGTCGCTCGAGAAGGAGGGCATTTGATGGATGTAATTTTTAAAAACTAACTTTACTAATTTTTTTGTTAATAAACTTCCATTATAACTACACGTTTTGCACTTTAATTTCAATCCAATACCTTTAAAACTGACAGTTTGACAAGTATTTTAAAACCACCCGATCCATCTGCGCCACCCTATAGAAGGATGTGCCTTGGTGTCTGATACTAGACTGATTTGTGTATGCATCTCCCTTTCTGATGACGCTGGTTCTCCGGTCATTCCTCTCTTAATGCTCTCAAGTAATTGCCTCTCATTATTTATCAATTAATAAATTAATTTCTTTTATTTACCAATCAATGACAAATACAAAACTCAGCCCATTCAAATTTAACGAGTTTTTCATTATGGTAATCAATAAATTCTAATAAGAACTGATTTTAAAAAGTTCAAATATAACAAACGTCAAATAGAAACAACAAAAGAAAATGCCTTGTTTGTTTTAATAATTCCATGGCCTCAGTGATTTTTGTAAAAATACAATTATTTATAATGTTGATTATTACGGTTCTGAAATTTCAAAATTTGAAAACAAAAATATGAGTTCGAATTCAGTATTTTTTCTCTACAAAAAACCTATAAGAACTTTAACTCTAAAATAATTAGGGGAGCAAATAAATGCACATTCAAAAATTAACATTGTAATGGCTATGCTGCGTCGGCCAAGTCACCACCCGGTATATGAATTTTCCTTTCAATTATTTTATGAATTATAAAAAGTGGGCTAAACCGCAAGACCATTGCATACTATTGTACTTTTCAAGCAAAAATGTACTGTAAATAATACATTTGTTCTGTAATGGCATCACTGAAATATACCTATTCCCCGATTTATGGTACATGGCAGATAGGTTCCTGAGAAAAACGGGTATATCGAAATTGTAACATTTTGAATCTAAAACCGTGTAAATCGAAAATTATGGAAAATCGTATCATTAATTTTGTAAGGTACATAAACCAAATAAAAAATATTATAAGGCAAAAAATTTATTCATTTCTTTTAATTAAATAGAAAGTACAAATCGGTATATAGATTGGAGTTAAAAATTGATCCTTTTGACCATAGCCATTTATTTTCAATAATTATTTTTTATTGAAGGAGACAATAAAAGAGTGTGTCTTCTGCTGGAATTATAAATTTTATTTATTTATAACGAGACTATAGTTTCGAGGGCTTTGCTCTCTTCATCAGTCTATTAGAATGGATTCACAGGAATTAATTTATGATTTATTGTAATAGACTGATGAAGAGGGCAAAGCCCTCGAAACTATAGTCCCGTTATAAATAAATAAAATTTATAATTCCCACAGAAGACAAACTCTTCTATTGTCTCCTTCAATATATAAAAATTCTGCTACTCTCGGCAAAAAAACTTTCAGTTTAATTATTTTTTTGAAACCGTTTAAAAGCAAAAACGTGTAAAATAAAGTGCAACGGATCGTTGCTAAACTTTATCCAAATTCATTTGAAATATTAATATGTTTATTCCTTTATATATATCAGATATCACTTGCAATTTGCAGTTCATGTTGACTTTAATTCAAAAATAATGATCGATTCTCATTTAACAGTCGAGGAATAACAATTCTACATTGGATTTTTGACATTTCGGTTATTATTGGTAATCATTGCTTAAGACATGGTGGAATTGACTTAAAATCAAAAATAGCGATTGATTCTCATCTAATACTTGAGGATTAATAATTCTACCTTAGATTTTTGACCCTTCGATTATTATTGGTAACCATTGCTGAAGACATGGAGGAATCGACTTAAAATCAAAAATAACGATCGATTCTTATCTAATACTAGAGGAATAACCTTATTGCATTTCATTTTTGATGTTTTGACTATTAATGGCAACCTCTACTGAAAACGTGGAAGAATCGACTTAAAATCAAAATGACTAAATTCTTTTTTGGTAAACAACTCAAGTACTAGATGAGAATCAATCGCTATTTTTGATTTTAACTCGATTCCTCTATGTCTTCAGCAATGGTTACCAATAAAAACCGAAACGTCAAAAATCCAATATAGAATGGTTATTCCTCAAGTACTAGATGAGAATCAATCGCTATTTTTGATTTTAACTCGATTCCTCTATGTCTTCAGCAATGGTTACCAATAAAAACGGAAACGTCAAAAATCCAATATAGAATGGTTATTCCTCAAGTACTAGATGAGAATCAATAGCTATTTTTTATTTTAAGTCGATTCCTCCATGTCGTCAGCAATGGTAACGGATAAGAAAACAACGCGGTTGCTATGGTTACTTATAAAATTTCCTCCCAAATTTTTACCATTTCACAGCGAGAAGCCTAACCATTCTTACTTAAGTTAGGTTAAATGAGCTATATTAAAACGATCAAATGAATAAATTTTAAAGAATTTAAAATTAAAAAAAAGTTCTATTTTACTATAGAGTAAAGTACTTTAAAATATGATTTTACTAGAAACTTTATTTAACCTTTTTTGTGGTCCCCAAGGTACTTAATTAGGATATTAAATTTCATCAAAATTGGTTAAGTCATTTTCAAGATATTTAGAAAAAACTAAAAAAGTACCGAAATAAAGTACTAATGTTTGTAGACCGATATGTACCAAAAACTAATCAGCGCTTCATTTTGTTAAACTAATGGTAGGTTTTCAATTTCATTTTAATCAGCGCAAAGGTGTGGAAAAAATCGTGGACGAAAAAAACGATAACACACATACATCCATCCATCCATCCATCCCCACGCACTTCCAAAAAAAATGGCACTTTTTGGCCTCTCGACGAGATCCCAGGTAATTTTTGGCAAAACCGTCACGTGCTAAAATTCAATCTCATTGAATACTTCAATTTGTGACCTTAATTGAGTCTATGGGTTCCGTAGTCTTTACCTGAGGACCCTTTGAAGTCGCGCTTGCCGCGAGAGCGATTCCAATACTTTCTCCCATGCTTCGCATTGGATAAAGTAAAAAGTGTGAAAGAATGGACGGAATTTTGAGTAAATAGTAAGGAAATTGTTAATGATTACTAATCGTTCTATAAATTCAATAAATTGATTTGTAAGCGTTTTGAATTAACAAAGGAATAAGAATATAATTACTTTAAGTGATTAATAAATTAATAAATTATTAAATTGATTGGTTGATATTTTATTAGAGCTCAGTTCAAGCCCTTTAGTTTTCCACAATGAGTTTCTTCGAAGCCATCTGGATTCTTTTTGTCCCCGGGAAATTCCTTGGAATCATTTTAGTGAATCTCAAAAATCCGCAAAAGAAGATGAATTCTAAATTTATTCTCTTTTGGAACTTTTACAGAATTATTTTGATGATACTATACGAAAAATTTTCCATCGAATATTTATATAATTTACCAATAGTCACTCTTAGAGATTTAGTAAAATTTGCACAATCTTTAGCCTACTTAATTTCAACATTGTTTTTTTGTTATGTCAGTGTTAGACGAACTGAGGCATTAAGTCAACTGTATATAAAATTTTATGATTTAAGTGAAAACCATTTCTATTCCAAAATTAATTATAATTCGATATCTGTACTCTGTAAATTCTTGACATTATTTTTCTTTCTATTAGAAATTCAACAATTATACGTATATATTCCTAAATTGCCGAACACCGGGTTATGTAAGTCGTCAAATATTTTCGTTAATATTTGGTTAAACTACGCCTACAGTTACAATTTTTTTCTAATCATCATCTATATATTATGCTTATCACTTTATATTTCTGAAATTAATCAAATTCTTAAAAAAAAAATTACACCGAAAATCTCTACGCAATTTAATGGACATTTACACAAAGAATTATAAGTTAGCTGACGATTTGAATAATGTTTACGATTTTTTCCTCTTACCTGGTTTATTGAGTGACTTTTTTTGGATTATTTCAATTATGTATTCAAAAATATACATTTTGGTTGAAAATGGTTATATTTCAGTTTTTGAAATTTTGGATTTAATCAAAAATATCTCTTTCTCAATTATTTATATATCTATTTTTTTATGGATATGCTCAAAAACTAAAAATATGGTGAGTATTTATTAAGGATATTATCAAATTGAAAGTTTTTGTGCCGAGGGTAGCAGAATTTTTATATATTGAAGGATACAATAAAAGAGTGTGTCTTCTGCTGGATAAATAAAATTTATAATTTCAGCAGAAGACACACTCTTTTATTGTTTCCTTCAAGGATATTATCATTATTTAAATACAGTCGATTCCGCTTAATAAGAACTCGTCGGGAATAGGGCATTCGGTCTTATTAAGCGGTTGCCCATATTAACCAGCGTATTTGATTATAAATACAAAAACAATATTTAAAAATTTTAAATCTTAGTTTGTACCTTAAACGGCAAACATACCATGTCCAATGAACTCATAGTAAAAATCATTTAAATTATTGATTTTTAAACTCTATAAAGTGCATATTTTATAAGTAATAAAATTAGTGTTGAAATGGTTTGATGATTGGAAAAGAAATTATGGATGTTATATTATACTAGCTGTAAGGCCCGCCTTCGGCGGCACTCTTGCTAGCCAGGGGGCCCACGAACCCCACCCTCACTCCCTCATCCCCCGAAACCCACACAGCACCCCCGCACCAAGCCCAATCCCGCCCCACACTACCATTCCAACACTCCATCCGCGCCCTAAGCCACGAACCCCACCCCCACCCCCACAGCCCTGAAACCCCTCCAACACCCCCTACCCCCGCACCATGCACCCATGCCAAACCCCCGGCCCCACACCTCCACCCGGACCCCACACACAGATTATGTATACAAAATTTGGTTGAGTTTGGTCCAAGAGAAAGAATTTTCATCTTTTGACCCTCCCCCCCCCATTTTGGGTGGTTAGTTTTTGCATTTTTAGATCAATCTAGAGGTCCAGAGATTATGTATACAAAATTTGGTTGAGTTGTCTCGAAGGGCAAGCATTTACATTTTTTCATCCTCCCCCCTTTTTGGGTGTTTTTTTGGGAAAATTCTTTTAAACAAAAGTTGTCAGAAATCACATCCCCTACAACTTTGCCTAGAGTTAATAGTTTAGGAGTTATTTGATAATTTTCATTCGTGCGCCCCCCCCCCCCAAACCCCCTTCTGGGGTCAAAATATCAAAACATTATATAGCTAAAGACGTAAGTTAGAAGACATCTGATACAAATATGAAATTTCATAATAATCCCTTCAGCCGTTTTGACGTGAATCGTGAGCAACTTTTTGCGGAACCCACGGAAACATACATACAGACAGACAGGAATTTTGTTGAGGGTGTTTTCGTTCATAACGTTGCTTGAAACGTGTGCAACCAAAATTTGGTGTGATTTGGACCAATGTACAGACAAAACCTTAATTTTATATATATAGATTTTTATTAAAACGTATGTACACTACAGTGAGATTTCTATTTATGAACATTTTTATTAAAAGTGATGAGAGAGGCATAGTTAATGAATGAAGAGTTTGACGTTTAGTGTTTTTATATAATAATTCGCCAGGCGGCGTCGCGCGCACTATTTGAATTATAATATTAGATTATAATATTTAACAATATGTATATAAATTCCAACAATTAGAAATATAATTTTTTAATCTATTATTTTGTTTTATAACATTTCTATAAAATAAAAATAAGGATAAATAAATTTTCACTGGTCGTGTATTGAATGTATGGCTTTTAATTTCTTCCAATAAACCAATTTTAGTTGAAAGTGTAAGAAAAAAGAAGTTTACTGATACATAAATTAGGTACGCCAGGCGGTGTAAGGGCCACTGAAACAAATACGGATGTTAGACCATTTAGAAAACGAATTGCACAGATTGTATTACCCGAACTTACTCTAGCTTATCAGACGGACAGACAAATGCCTGTTTATGTCTCTCTTAAGGAATTTCGGGACTGGGTATCATTTTTAATAAAATAATTCTTAAATTTTTACAATAGAAACATAATATTATATTAAATGTTTATACTCGAAATTTGAAATTGTACTTACGATTTCTGAGAAATAAATTATTGTAAATTGTATTTTTTACATGGGAGTAAAGGGACCGAAATTTTAAAAAAATTGAACCTCGATAGAAACTATGCCATTTTCAAAAAATTGATACCGATTAATAATAAATAATTGAACTTTTATGAAGAGAATGAAACAATTTTCATTAGATTTTTCACTACTTTTAATTAGTTATTCATAAAAGTAAAAGCAAAATTAGGGCGAACACGATAAGTGTGATGAAATATGACAACAACGGAAAATTAGAAATTTGAAAGAGCGCCTGCTTTTTATTTATTATTTATTTTATATATTAGTAGCTGCAAGGCCCGTCTTCGGCGGCCCTCTTGCTAGCCAGGGGCTACACTATCTGGATCCCCCCACCCCCCGAAACCCACCGAACACCCTCACCGCGGGCACCATGCACCCGTGCCCAACCCCCGCATCCACACCACCACACCCTATACTCCACCCATCTCGGACCCTCACCCGAACTCCCTCTTTGCCAACCCTGCACTACCACTCCCGCACCCCACCCACCCAATGCCTTCCACTCCCCGCGCACCACACCTCTACCTAGACTACTGGACCACCGCTACGCCCCCTGGACTCCACCCCGCACCACCCTCCCTACTCTGCCTCACTTTCTCACCCCACCCCCATTCCGGTTCATACCAGCTCCCTCGCACTCATTACACTAACCCACCCTCCCCACCCAGTTTTTGCATTTCTAGCCTTCTAGTGACCCACAGATTATGTATAGAAAATTTCGTTGAGTTTGGTCCAAGAGCAAGAATTATCATTTTTTGACCCTCCCACGCCCCCATTTTGGGTTGTTAATTTCTAGCTCTCTAGAAGCCCACAGATTGTGTATACAATATTTGGTTGAGTTTGCTCCAAGGGCAAGAATTTACATTTTGTCACCCTCTCCCCCTTTTTGGGGGAATTTTTTTAAAGAAAAGTTGTCAGAAATCACATCCCCTACAACTTTGCTCATTATAAAATTTGCCGTAGGGTTAATAGTTTAGAATTTGATAATTTTCATTGGTGCGCCTCTCAAACTCCCTTTTGGTGTCAAAATATCAAAACCTTATAAAGCTATAAACCTAAGTTAGAAGACATCTGATCCAAATATGAAATTTCATAATAATCCCTTCAGCGGTTTTTACGTGAATCGTGAGCAACGTTTCGCGGAAAGCAATATATAGGAAAGCAAGATATAAATTTTGTTGAGAGTGTTTTCGTTCATAACTTTGATTGAAACGTGTGCAACCAAAATTTGGCGTGATTCGGACCAATGTTCAGACAAAACCTTAATTTTATAGATTTAGATTTCATTTATTTAATTGATTAAAAGTTACCTATCCTTGGATAAAGTACATTTTATTTGTTTGATGAAAATTATTACTTAGCATGGGTAAAGTACTAGTATTGTATGGAAAACTTCACCTATTAGATTGCGTACTTTTGTCATTTCATTTTATCAGCCAATGGTCAATTCTTTTATCTTTTACAATTACGAGTGAAAAAATAATTGAATATTTTAGCTCTTGTCCGAATTTGAAATATTTTTTCATTTTGAGATTTTTAATTAATGCAATTTTTTCCTCACGTATAAGAAAAATATTGAATTATAAAATATAAATAAATAACTGTACTAATAAAATCCTTAAAATGTAGTCTGAATCTGAACTTGATTGATGACGTTAGTGCGCCTGTATTTAGGCAACGAATTGGGCGCAGAAGAATGAAAGCTGCGTAAGAGCTAGGCGAGTCCAGTAATTGATTGAAATGCTCCAGAGCTTATAGCATGGAAGCCATTAAGTATGCGTGAAAGGATATTAAATCATGTTTATATAAGCTTTAAATAGATAGGAACCAGTCCATGGATGCTGTGGATGCTGCGCATTACTAAAATTTCATAGAGTATTTTCATTAATTTAGGAGGATCTAAAAAATTTTCAATTTATTATATGTTATTTCAAATATTTATATAAAAAACAGTTTTTGTTTTGAAAAGTAAGAATATTGGTTCTCAAAATGAAATAAAATTGTTGCAAAGATTCAATGGGCAATTAAAATGAATGATTTTTCATAAAAGGGCGCTGATAGAAGGTTTGAAGTCCCTGTCTGGTATATCTTCCAGTTCAAGCATGCCAAAGAGAAGTTTAGACTAGTTTAATTGTTCTCGCTGATGAACTATTAAAATAGAAAAAATACAAAAAAGGAATAAATAAAAATGATTCGGGAATCTTTGGAGTAATCCATTTCAAAGAACTCTCAATATATACGTTTGGAAACAACTAAGAGTGCTATAGACAAGTAATAGCTTGCTCATAGAAATAGAATTAGGAGAAACTTAAGATTTTTTTATAGGAGAGGCTGATTCATTGTGGAAGACGGTCTATTTCCATTTCAGGGAGTGTGGAGTTTAAGTCATAAGTATTAATTTCTGACTCCTACTCTCACTCACAAGTAGTATCCATTTGGGGCGAAAGTCTCAAAATATATTTTTTAAAAATATCTAATGTAAAATTTGATCAAATGATGAAATTTGCAAAAAAGGCGAAGATTAAAATAAAATTTCAAAAAATGAAAGGTACTTTTTTTGACAGCCCTTGGTTGAAAAGTCACCAACCACCACTGGTAGGAACCCTTTTAATAAATTTTTTTCGAGTGTGTCAAAATTACATATTTTTGCTTTATATCAAAACAAATACCATATCTCGTCTCTTCAAATAATCTTGTATAAAATCGATAAAAATATCTTGGGATGTGATAGTTTATTTTCTGTGAGAATCAAAGATTGAGGCCACAAGGGGGGACTGTTTCTATACATTTCATATTTTTCCGAAGGGGTCAAAGTTAAATTTTTTCGCTTTATATCAAAACAAATACCATATTTCGTCCCTTTAAATACTCTTGTATAAAATCGATAAAAATATCTTGGGATGTGATAGTTTATTTTTCTGGGAGAATCAAAGATTGAGGCCACAAGGGGGGACTGTTTCTATACATTTCATATTTTTCCGAAGGGGTCAAAGTTAAATTTTTTCGCTTTATATCACAACAAATACCATATTTCGTCCCTTTAAATACTCTTGTATAAAATCGATAAAAATATCTTGGGATGTGATAGTTTATTTTCTGTGAGAATCAAAGATTGAGGCCACAAGGGGGGACTATTTCTATACATTTCATATTTTTTCGAAGGGGTCAAAGTTTAATTTTTTCGCTTTATATCAAAACAAATACCATATTTCTTCTCTTTAAATACTCTTGTATAAAATCGATAAAAATATCTTGGGATGTGATAGTTTATTTTCTGTGAAAATCAAAGATTGAGGCCACAAGGGGAACCCTTTGTATACATTTCAAATTTTTCCGAAAGTGTCAAAGTTAACTTTTTTCGCTTTATATCAAAAGAAATACTATATTTCCTCTCTTTCCATACTCTTGTACTTGAAACGCGTGTTTTTTATGATTTTTATTTTTAAAATCTATCTCTATACTTATATTATAGTCGTAAATTATTTTTTTTTCATAATGCAGCCAACAGAATAACTACTCGTATAACAAAATCACAAATGTAGAATTACGCGGCGTTGCTAGATTTCCGTCTATATTTTTTGAATTCTTTTTTTTAAATAAATGTTTTTATATTTATACAAAAAAATCTATTTTAACAATATTTTTATTGATAAATTAAGAAAACAATAATTTTTGTTCAAAACTTAGGCGATTATTAACAATTTTTTTATTCAAAAATCTAGTAAGCAGAATTTGTCACTCTGCAGAAATAACAAAATAGATAAGCTGTCCCGAACCTCCTTAAGCTGAATGTTTCCCAAATAAGAGTTTAAATTTAGATTTGGCCCAAATAAGCGACTGTGCCCATTAAAATTGGGGGCAATCTAACTATATATTTAAAATTAAGGATTTGTCTGTACATCCAGGCTTGTTTTGATACTGAACCAAGAGTTGAAAAAAAGATACAGGACCCAGCCGGGTATGATCCGACATCTTCTGCGTTAAGCCCGCAAATGCCTTTTCCATTTAAGCGATGGATCCCCTGAGGAGAAAGCGCGCCTGAGCTAAAGAGTTGAATATATATAAAATTTGATTATACGATCTGGTCAGGCGATTAATATATAACTTTTAACCGAAGCAAAAAGTTAACGAGCATCGCTCGGTGGCCAGGTACTTATAATTAAATATGTATGTAAACTTTCTGACATTCCGTATAGTGCAATGTATAAGAGTCTGAAAAACTCTTTGGAATTTAATATCTCCGGAACTATATTGTTCATAAATTTCGTTTTGCCACCAATCGATGCAGAAGTATTTAAATAATAATCTGTCTAAATTTCAAAAAAATCCTAAGAAAACACATATGGTGAAACAACTACCTTAAAATAGATTTCAAACTGAAATTGAATCCTTGTATTAATATTTTGTTTATTTGTTGCAGGCCAAACAAACCAGTGTAATTGTTGATAAGCTACTTCTAGAAATAACTGATCCTGGGATTCGAGAAGAGGTATGTTAATTATTAGCAGGGATAAAAAATAAACAACACATTAGAATGGATAATGGATGGAAGGGATTAATAAGGATAATAAAAAATAAAATCCCGAATAAAATAACTTAACTGGAACGTCACTTTCATCTTCTTAAAAACTAACGTTTTCCTTCCTTCTTCAGTGTTTAAATGGATTAACGAAGAAAATATAAAAGTAATTTTCTTCCTCTCTGCTTTAATAGAGCTCTAATATTGGGCTTTCTTGACAGAAGCATCAATCAAATATAAGTAAAAATAAACCGATGTGGCCATCCACCAAGCGCCTCTCTTATATATAATTAAATTAATTGAACCGCGTAAATTTGAATAATTTCCATGATTCAGCCTGCGAATTTTTTGCAGTTCATAAATCATTTCATTATCTTTGTTTTGAAAAGGAAAAATGAAATTTAGCATCTGGCAGGATTCGAACCTGCGTCTTCCTCTATAGCCGAGGCTGCGCTAACCAACTGCGCTACAGATGAATCCTACCTTGGTTATCGCAGCCTCGGCTATAGAGGAAGACGCAGGTTCGAATCCTGCCAGATGCTAAATTTCATTTTTCCTTTTCAAAACAAAAATAATGAAATGATTTATGAACTGCAAAAAATTCGCAGGCTGAATCATGGAAATTATTCAAATTTACGCCGTTCAATTAATTTAATTAATTTCAAAATAAAAATGGAACTGAGTTCGTTAAAAATAAAATGTTTATACAAAATCAAAGGTCACTAGACTAGTCTAGAAGATAACCGCCAAAAGGAAAAATGACATCGATCTAATATGGCTTCTCTGGTAGGATTCATCTGTAGCGCAGTTGGTTAGCGCAGCCTCGGCTATAGAGGAAGACGCAGGTTCGAATCCTGCCAGATGCTAAATTTCATTTTTCCTTTTCAAAACAAAAATAATGAAATGATTTATGAACTGCAAAAAATTCGCAGGCTGAATCATGGAAATTATTATTATATTTAATATTGAATTAAAATAATTTATATTTATTTAATAAAGAACCCCCCCCCCCCCGCCCCCTCACTTAGTTTTGGGTCAATTATCAATTAATAATCTCTGCTTATAATTATGAAACTATTTTATTAGAAATATCAGCATTTTTCGATTTTTGTTTGAAAATATTTTTAACCCCCCTTCATCCCTTTTTTTGGTCAATATCAATTTCAGATAGTGAGTCATTTTCATAAGGTTATATATAGGGTGCATATGCGAAGTTTCGTACAAATCATTTAAAGGGTCTACAACTTATATTGATAATTTTATTTTTTTAACCGCCCCACCCCACACACAAAAAAAATTTGGGCGTCCAAAAAAATAATAACTTTTATTTTATGTTATATTTCATTTTTCTCGGTTTTTTTAGTTTGAAAATCTTAAAATTTAAATTTTTACCCTCCCCGGCCACCCTTATTTTAGGGTCGATTTCAACCAAAATCTAATCAGCTCTTAAGCACAATGCACCAAAACTACATTTGAAATTTCGTTTTAATATTCACACTAGTTTTTGAGCAAGTGCGTCCACAAAAATTTGGTAATGCACCTACTAACGTTCTAACAGACATTTTGACATAATAATTAAAATCTCGAAAAATATAATTTTATCTATGTTCACTTATAAGGTATTTTTTATAGACCGAAATGTCCTGGTTTTTCCAATTTTTTGAATAAAAATAGTTTGAGCCCTTTTTCATACACGATTACAATACTTGATCATTCCCTGCATGGTAAAGTAAAAAAATAAGCTGACGTGTTCTGATGTGGCCATCCACTTGAATTTACCATACAACGTGGCACCTCACTTATATTTAATATTTAATAAATTTATTTATAATCATGGAGGGGAGGGAGTTTTTGCATTTTGACGAGACAACGTCTTATAATTCGATGAAGCCGGCTGCACGCTCGAAAAAACATGACTCATGAGGCTTGAAGTGCAAGCGAGAGCGCGGAACGAGCGACAAAGATTGAGGCGGGCTTTTTAAAAGCTACACAAAATTTTAATGATGTTTCCAAATTTTAAATTTTAAATTTAAGATTTATGAACAATAATTTAATCACAATTTATTCTTATAATAAATTATTCAAAATTATTACTTTTTTACAACAAATTACAATTAAATTTGCAAAAATAATTAAGTAACTAATTGAACAACAACTTTTATTCAGTTTACTTGCTGAATGAAATAATGTCAATACAAAATTTATTATTATAAAATAATAAAATCAAAAATTAAATTTTAACAGTCGAGTAGAAATATAAACAATAAATTTTATTCAAGTATTTTGTAAATTTAAAATGATTTTCTGAACGAAGAATTTTATGAAAAAATCGGTTGTCTGTAAAGTCGGTTTACTGACGATAGTTGAACGTGACAACGTCATAAGAAAATACCATTAAATCAGTATTTTCTTATGACGTTGTCACGTTCAACTATCGTCAGTAAACCGACTTTACAGACAACCGATTTTTTTAGATTACTCTGGGCCCACTGACTATGTATACAAAATTTGGTTGAGTTTGGTACAATGGCCTAGATTTTCATTTTTTGACCCTACACCCCCCTCCCCCATTTTGGGCGTTTAGTTTTTGCATTTTTAGACTTCTGGAGTCCCACTGATTATGTATACAAAATTTGCTTGAGTTTGGTATAAGAGCCTAGATTTACATTTTTTGACCCTACCCGCATTTTGGGCTGTTAGTTTTTGCATTTTTAGACTTTTGGGGTTCCACTGATTATGTATACAAAATTTGGTTGAGTTTGCTCAAATGGCCTAGATTTTTAATTTTTAACCCCCCCCCCTCCGCCCCCATTAATTTTGTGTTGATATGCACCAAAATCTAATCAGCTCTTAATCTCAATGGACCAAAACTACCTGTGAAATTTGGTTTTGATATTCACGCTAGTTTTTGAGCTAGCTTGTCCACAAAATTTGGTAATGCTCAGACTAACAACCAGACAACCAGACATACTAACAGACATTTTGACAAAACGATTGTTATACCGAAAAATATAATTTTTTCGATGTTCACTTATTAGGGCTTTTTTGTAGACCGAAATGCCATGGTTTCGCTCAATTTTTTAATCAAAATATTTTTAGCCGTTTTTTATATATTTCGAAAAAAGAATGAAAAAAACCACTTTTTTCATGCACAATTACAATACTTGACCATAGCCTATATGGTAAAGTAAAAATATATATATTGATGCTTCTGTAAAGAAAGGACAATATTAGAACTCTGTCAAAGCAGAAAGGAAGAAAATTACTTATAAATTTCTTTCGTTAACCTCTTTAAACACTGAAGAAGTATGGAAAAATGTCAATTTTTAAGAGGTTAAAAGTGACGTTTCAATAAAATTATATTATTTTCATTATCCTTGGTCAGCCGCTTTCCATCCATTCTCCAATTAAATTCTACCAGTCCGTCTCTGCAAAAATAAAATATTTATAATAATTAGAATTTTAATTCATTTTCGAGAAAAATAAATGATCCGTAAATTACTCTGGCCCTAGTAATGAATTCACTCATTTTTATTTTATTTTTTTTTTTCAAATAATTCTTAACCTTTATTTTTTTCTGCCTATTTGAGTGTGTGGATCCCAAAACTCACGATAAGTCGTAAAAAGTCCGATCTGATCACACAAAATGTGTATATTTTCAATATAGAAAACTGATTAAATTTTGCGCTCTATAACTTCAGAACTTTGGGTTCAAAAAATTTTTAAGAAAAAATAAAAACCGACTTCAAAAAATTAAATGCAACAAATAAAATACACTAAAAGGTATAAAATAATTATTATCTTATTTAGTTACCACTAAACGACGAAATATTAACACGAAATTACTTTTTGAAGTCGGTGCCAAACATATACCTTTTAATGAATCGCACTCGACGGATCTTACTTAGTACGTTTGGAGGATATGCTCGCTTATAGGTATAGTTTGTTTGGTACCGAATTCAAAAGTAATTTCGTGTTAATATTTCGTCGTTTAGTTGTAACTAAATAAGATAATAATTATTTTATACCTTTTAGTGTATTTTATTTGTTGCATTTAATTTTTTGAAGTCGGTTTTTATTTTTTTCTTAAAAATTTTTTATTTTTCTCTTTTTAGTGATGTTATTAATAGTGATCATATCATCAGAACTTGACCAAATTAATATGACACCATCCCTAAGACACCCCCTTTCGGATAAAAAAAGAACCATCGAAATCGGTTCATAAACAAAGAGGTTAGGTCTAAACAAACCTAATAAAAAAGGTCTAATACCTATAAAAAAAATCGAAAAAAATGGGACCAATTGGAAGCTAGACTGGACCCAATGCAAAAAAAATTTTCAAAATCGGTTGACAATTGGCGGAGATATGAGGTAACATAGGCACAAAAAAAAAAAAAAAAAAAAAATCAGTCGAATAGAGAACCTCCTCCTTTTTGAAGTCGGTTAAAAATCAAAAAAATCACGTTTTCTAATCATTTTATTGATATTTTAATGTTTTGTTTATGATAAATGAAAGGAAAGGCAGCCCAAGAGAATGATAAAAACCAGAAATTCGTAAAAAAATAATTTATTAGAATGTAATTTCCATCCTTTAAAAAAACGAAATTTAATTTTTTGGACATATTTAAAAATAAATATTTTATTCGTTCTCTGTATCCATAATATGATATTAGTATAAATTAAAATTTCTTTAAAATTAAAACTATAATTGAATGTAATGGAAGGCAGCCCGGGGGTAGTGAGGAAAGAAAAAATTAACGCGTATCAAATAAGGTGTAATTTATTGGAATACTTCCTCCTTTCCTTTCAAACCTACGTTTCGGAGGATTCTTCCCTCCTTCTTCAGGGTCTACAAACCAATATTAGAAAATTATAAAAACGGGGTTGGTCATCATTAATTTCAACTTATAATTTGAAAGTTTATATTGGGAAAATAAGGACAAGCTTATGTGTGACTTTTTTATTTATCCACTCAACGTTTCGTTGACTTTGCCGACTTCTTCAGGGCTTCAAATAGTCATGTCACACATGAAGCCCTGAAGAAGTCGGCAAAGTCGACGAAACGTTGGTGGATAAATAAAAAAGTCACACATAAAAACTTGTCCTTATTTTCCCAATATAAACTTTCAAATTATAAATTAAATTATGGACGGAAATGATAATAATTAATTTCAACAATAAAATAATACAATTATAAATACATGTAAACAGCCAGATTATCAATTGAACAAAAATATATAATTCGCTCACTTCAAAGGGTCAATAAATGAAACAAATAAAATGTTTCCTTTTTCTCTCCACAGTAGTGTTCAAAACTTTCACCGTGCTCTGTTTATTTTCTTAAAAAAATGCGAAAATGAGAGGTAAGGGTCCCCCCTGAGTATCACTTCACCATTTTTGGAAGGGTTCATAAATTTAATTTTTAGGAAAGATATAAAAATAAATATTATACAATTGGATGTTGATGAAAACAGTCCACGGTGGTTGTAAAAAATAAGACTATAGAGGTTTTATTATTTTACATTTATTTGTTAAACCGACGTTTCGGAGATTTATTCTCTCCTTCTTCAGGGTAACAAAAAGTCAATGAAAGTAGTTCAAATCATTGACTTTTTGTTACCCTGAAGAAGGAGAGAATAAATCTCCGAAACGTCGGTTTAACAAATAAATGTAAAATAATAAAACCTCTATAGTCTTATTTTTTTACAACCACCGTGGACTGTTTTCATCAACATCCAATTGCATTTTTATACCAGTCCGTCTCCTAAAGAAAAACTATCAAATAAATATTATATTCGTGTTCTGTATATAAATTAATATTAGAATAAATTAAAATTTCTTTAAAATTAAAACTTTATTTTTCTTAAAAAAATCCAAAAATGAAATGTAATGTAAGGTTTGTATCACTTCGATATTTTTGGAAAGGTTGATAAATTTAATTTCTAAGATAGATTTAAAAATAAATATTATATTCATGATCTGCATATAATCTAATATTAAAATAAATTAAAATCTATTTAAAAGTAAAACTTTATTTTCTTATGTAGGGCCTCTACCCAAAACAGAAAAACATGAAAGGAGTCTATTAGACAAAAAAGTTTTTGAATCGCTGGTCTACAAACTATCCCTCACATAAGGACTTCATAGCTACACTTAAGGCCAGTTTCATAAAAATAGGATTACCCTATGCTAGGGAACATCCTGGGGTTACCTCTCGAAATGTGTTTAATAAAAAAAAACATAGGGTGATCTCAAACTTAACCCCCTATATTTAACTCTCCGAAATTGATGGGTTAACCTTTATCCTGGGGATAACCCTGTGTTTATTTGCATTAGAAAAACATTTTATAGGTTAGAGTTTCAAATCAAATAATTCAAAACTAACGTTATATTTATTATTTATTTTTATAATATTATTATTATTTTTATATAATATTAAATATAATCAAATATACCTATATACATGTATATAGAATTTTAATTTATGTTAACACGGAATTAGAATAAAACAAAAGAATTCATTATTTAGGTATATTTTTTAAAAGTAAATATCTAATAAATTAAATTAAAAAAATTTCAAACTAAAATCGAAGAAAGCAGATATTTCTAATAAAATAGCTAAATGTTTATATTTATTTCGTAGAATAAAATTAGATTGGAATCGATTGGAGTCAGCATTAAATTCTGATGCCAAATCATCTCATATTTTTACTTTATTTTTTCTTTAAATTAGCATCCGAATCTGAACGCTAAGATTCCAACACATTTTTATATTTATAAACGAGAAAAAACAAGATGTTTCTCCTCTTCTATCGTGAAATTGGGAGTTCTTTTACGCTTAATTGAAGATTGGTTCTAAAATTTAATATTCACTTATTCAATACATTTCAAATTTTTAAAATTACATGATTTGTCTCAGTTTTGTTGTATCTATACATTTACTTTTTTACCACTTTATTTTTATACGAGCATTTCGTGCGTGCCTTCGGCACGCCCTTTAAACTCGGACCTCCGGGCTGGTGCCCTGGCGGGCGGCGTCTCGGTCCAAAAATTTTATTCCTCTTAAAACACCACACTCCAAATGTATACCTGTAAACTTCCGAAAATACATAGTCTCTTAAAGTTTCGCCTCATTTTCGTCCTGACACAGCTACAGAAATGAGGCTCTAGATATGAATCTGGAAGTATTTTTTTTCTATAATCTACAGTATTGTGATATTTTTTGTGTGGAAATGAATTTATTTAAATAAGTGGGATCGTGTGAGGAGGAGAATTATATTATATCATTTTTTTTAAATTTGGGATCGATAATCGATATAAGACTCCAAATATTTAAAAGAGATCAGGTGTTGTTTGTATGACAGGCTGCTCCATCCAGTATTGCCATGAGAAACTCATATGGGCATGCGTGTCTTAAGTCGTTCAATTTTGTAAAAATCTAAAAATAAGAATAACAAAATTTAAATTTTTAAAAAATTATAAAAAAGTGGCAAATTATTAAAAAATAAACAAATAATATATAAAATATAAATCAAATAAGATGTGATTAATTTATTTTTCTGTGCGCAAAGAAAAGCAAATTGAATATTTAATTTTTGAGTGGTGAGGGGGGGGGGGGAATAATTATCAATATATTTAATGTTTCTTAATTTAAAATCAATTGGAATCTTTCATTTCAAATTACAATTACAATTATATTTCAAATTTGCCGCAAATATACCGACGGCATCAGCGCTCCCTGTCGGCAGCATTCTCTGAGCGTTGTTACAAATTAATCTAGGCTCTTATATATAGTGATTAAATAGAAAAAAAATTTTGATTGTTTTTAAATAATAAAAGAATACAAGACATTCATTCATTTGAATGAAATGAATACAAAACAAAAAAAAATTAAACATAATTGTTTTTTATTTCTAAAAATAACTAAAATCTAGGGAATTTGGCCGTTGCCAACCTATTTTCCTACCCTTGACTCAGGGTGAGCTAACTCGACACTATTTTGTTTTATGAAATTCATATTGTTTGTAACTCCAGGGTAACTCTCAGCCTGGAGTTGAGTAAGCCGAGGATTATTTTTTTTTTTATGAAACTGGCCCTTATAAGGTTCTCTTTTTATGTTTCTACGTAACCCTTAATATGAAAATTTTCAAGATTTTCATTACTATATCTGCCAAGCGAGCACATAAAATGATATAATAATAAAAATATAAATAAAATAAAAATAATTTCTGAAGCTTATCAATATTTAATCTTACATATAACGTTATTATTTATTCATTAAAGTGATTATTATTTATGAATGGATTGTCATTTAGTTCATTTCAAAAATTTATTTTAAGAATTATTATACCTATAATAATAATAAATTTATTATTTTATTTTATTTATTTTACCTTGGGAAACAGTATAGAACAGTGAGATAGCTAATCTCTGACCTTGATGATTATAAATTAAATTCTAAGCACATTTAGATTCTTACCTAAATTTTTAGAATTTGTAAACCCATTTATCTCCAATGATCTATTTTAATACCCTTCCAAATATAGGGTGTTCCAATATAAATAGGAATTTTTGAAGATAGAATTAATTGAATTAGGAGAATATAATATCTCATAATCTTTTTTGCATAGAAAAAAGATCCAAATGAAATTTGGAGAAATACAGTTTGATATCGATGTTTAGATATTCAGCACGCTCGTCGTTTGCACATTTGCTTTGAAATTACGTACTGACGAATCATTTATGTATATCAAATAAAGTTTTTATGTGAATTTGAATAATTTTTGATTAATAAATGCTTGATTTGTGTATCTGTTTTAGATACTTACTAGGCAGATCAAAAAGTGTGGAATAAGTGAAACAAGAAAACACTTTTTTCAACAAATTCGGTTTTATTTTTCAACATACATTCCCTTTAAGTAGATACAGCGAGTCCAACGTTTTTCTAACTTTTTATCCCGTCCGAAAAGTAATCCTTCGGAAGCTCTCCAAAATAGGCGTCAGTTTCAGCTATGACTTCCTCATTTGAGTGAAATCGGTTTACGGTGAGCCATCTATTCAGGTTTTGAAACAGCTAAAAGTCGCTGGTGACGAGGTCTAGCTGAGGAACTAGTTCAAATCCGATTTCGTGCAAATTTGCTTGCCCAACTAACGATGAATGTACAGCCGCATTGTCGGGATGATAGAGAAATTTTTTCTTCTTCAAATGCGCCCGTTTTTCTGAGAATTCAATTTTCAAACGGTCCATAATGATGAATAATATGCGCCAGTTAAGCTTTTACCTTTTTCAAGATAGTCGATGAATATTATTCCACGCGCATCCTAAAATACGGAGGCCATAACCTTTCCGGTCCGTTGCCGTGTTTTTGGACGCTTCGGAGCACTTTCATTCAGAGAAATCCATTATTTTGACTCTGGTGTGTATAAACAAGGGCGGATCCAGGGGTTTGCGGAGGGGGCGACCCCCCCCCCATACACGCCCGTGCCTGGCGGAAGTGCAACACGTGCGTCGCACGCAGTGGCCAAAAAACGGCGGCCAAATCGACAGGTAATTTATAACAATTTTTTTTTATTTTTTTTATTTTAATGAACTTAAAATATGAGATATGAAATTTGTAAAAAAAAAACATTTATATTTTTAAAAAATTTTAAAATTGAAAATAAAGTTCTATGTGTGTGTGGAGGGGGGAGGCAGCGTCTCTGCCCCCCCCCCCCTAAAAAATTCCTGGATCCGCCCTTGTGTATAAATGGATCCATGTTTCATCTATGATTATAAAACTCCTTTGAATTTCGCGTAAACATTGCAAAATCCTGCTGGGAAATCGTAACACGAATTCTTTTTTGGCCTACTGTGAGCAAACGCGGCAGCCATCGCGCGCAGAGCTTCTTCATACCCAAAATATCATATATTATATTGAACACACTGCCATACGACATCTTTGTGGTCTCAGCTAGCTCCCTCAATTTCACTTTGGGGTCGTTCAACATAATATAATGGATTTTTTTGGTGTTTTCTAGTGTCAGACCTCTTTTGGGCGTCCAGATCGTTCAGCATCACTTGTGCTTGTACGGCCGCAACGAAAGTCAGAAAACCAATTTTGAATCATCTTCTTTGACGGTGCAGAGTCCGGATAATACTTATTATTATCTAGCTTGGCTTTGGTATCGGTTATCGTTTTCTTGCGTAAATAATAGTGTTTAATCAGAACACGAAACCCAGATTTTTACATTTTTAAAAAAACACGGAGGTTGGTTGCTTCTCACGACTGTAACTTGTAAATGCAAAAACATGAATGGTTGAAATTTTGTCAGACGTCTAATGAAGAATGAAGTTAGTTATGAATCGTTCACATTGGCGCATACTAGCCCCATTTCTTAGGATTATTCCAGACTTTTTGATCTGCCTGGTACATAGCTGGGGGCCGCGTGAAAATTTATCGGGGTCAAAGCTAATGAAAATTTTTAAAAAGTTATCTTCTATACAGACGTCAGCAGCCTATGACCCGCGGGTCATTGAGTGACCCATTTGGTAGTTTTAACTGATCCATTTGAACAAAAAAAATACCTGGAATTTTCCAGTAGATATTTAGAAATCAATAATTGTGTTACCATTTATTTTTATTTATATATACTATATATACCATTTAGTTTGAAAAAAGTATAATATACTTGAAAATAAAATGAATTTTTAATGAGTTTTTCTCATCAGCCACAATTGCACTAAATCTGCCATCTTCTTAGCATTGGTACTAATATATAATACATATTGTTATTATTTTCTCAATAGAATTGATCTTAAGACAACTGTATTTAAATAAAAATACCCTCTGACCCGAAACGTGTTGTTAAATGTCACATTTTGCTTGATTTTGACCCGTGGCCAAAAAAGGTTGCCGACACCTGTTCTATACTATACTGAGCAAATTAATTGGGACAATGTAAAATGTCGCTCTTTTTCATAACACTCTATTCTCTGGCTTTATATACAGGATTAAATATCTGTATTAATACGTAGTATGTCATCCTAGGGTGGTCCTTATTTTGAGATAGATACTTAAAACTTAAACGATATTTTTTATTATTTTCAAATTTTTACGTTGACAGAGGCTTTTATGGTTCGAAATGAATAAATAAATACAAATATCCCCCAATTTCCAAGTCTTTATCTCAATTTTACACAGCTAGATATAAAAAATATTGCTATACCTTAGCGTTAGTAATTTATAGTCGCAAAATTATAATAGTTAAAAATCTGTAAAAGTTTTGAGGGATAGCTACTATTATAAGGATAAAGTCTACAGTGTTTCAAATTTTTTGAACTACTATTTTGGCCGGAATAAAAAATTGATCGTTCAATGCCAAAAACCCCATGTTATTTAGATGAGAAACTTGCATTGCTGTTAGGCTAATTTTAAAATTGAGATAGAGACTTGAAACTTGGAATATTTTTTTTTATTTATTTCGAACCATAAGAGCTTCTGTCAGCGTAAAAATTCGAAAATCCTAAGGACCACTCTAATGTCATCCCTTAACAGAAATTGTCCGCTCTCCGTGGTCTAATGGTCAGAAGTAACTGACTGGCAACCCGGAGGTCTCGGGTCTGATTCCCGGCTATACCCCAGACATTTTTTCTGTAAGTATAGGGTCTGGTAATAAAATTAAGTGGGAGATAAATTTAACCGAATTTACCACTGCTCGAAGCCCCTAAAACCTTAGTGCGTTGGATATTGAATTGTATCTAAGTTTCTAAAGGTTGGCTCGTGATCCCGGCTTCTTTTCCTTCTGCTCTGTTCTTTTCACGATGGAGAGGCTAGCCCATACTGGCCTTTGGGGATCCACCTTCTGGTGTATCTCCTTCTACATCAATATCATTAAAAAAAAAAAAAAAAAAAAAAAATTACCTTTTGAAATCGTTTTGGCATTGACTCTACCAATTCTGAGAAAAAACTGACTTGTCGCAATTAATTTGCACAGTACTGAAGATAACAATCGTAAAATATAGCTTCAATAGGTTTTTAAATTTTTGAAAAAGTGTACATTTTTAAAATTCTTGTTACTTTATATTTATTTCAAAATCTTTTAATTATTTCTTTAATGTTTTCACAGTTGAAAATCTTCTCGCTACAATTAATGCATCAACGAGTGGAATTCACTGCTTCTGGTTATTTCTCGATTGATTCTTCACTCATCTATTCGGTAATGTTAAGATCTTAAATATTAACATATAAAAATATGTTGAATGTTAAATACAATTCTTTTAAAAACACGTTTCTCTATCATCAAGTCTACAGACCTAAGACTTATTTGACGCAACCACCTGTCTCCAGAGCACTTTATCCGATTCTTTTTAAAAGTTCCACATCCCATATATTTCATTTTATGAGGAAAATCATCCAATTTAGGTCCATTTTTATTTCCCCCATTTTCGCTTTCTAAAATATCCTTGAGCAATCAATCCTTCGAGTTTTAAGATGTCCCTTAGGTATATCAGTGGTTCTTAACCTTTTTAAGCTTCGCTCCAAATTTGAGAAATAGATGTTCGTGTAGCGCGACCACCCATCAAAAAAATTAACTTCAAGATTGGAGTAATCTTTGGAGACGGACTTGATTAAGTGAATTAAGTGGATATTGATGAGGCAGTCCAAAAAGAAGAAGATAATTTACACTATCTTGTTATTCATAAAACCAACGTTTCAGGCTATTCCCTCCTTCTTCAGGGTTTTTGAAAAGTCAGTGCGAATCCAATGACAGCACTACTCCCTCTGTCTCCTCTTTTTACTGCCACTGAAAGAGGAGTAGACGGTGGGGGAAATTGCCGGACTGGGTTTCAGCTTCACTGACTTTCAAAACCCTGAAGGAGGAGGAGATGTAGCCTCCGAAGCGTGCGGTTTCATGAATAAAAAAAGATAGTGTAAATCATCTTCTTCTTTTTGGGACTGCCTCATCAATATCCACTTAAAAAAATTACCTTTTTTAAACCAGGGGTCGGCAGCCTTTTTTCGGACGGCGGGCCAGCTTCCAAGTAAAATATTTTATGCTGGCCGCACATTCAAATGTAAACTTAAAATAGTGCTTTTCATATCTATATATACGAGTATAAATATTATTTGAAAATATCTCATTTTCTTTTGTCAGACACGCTATAATAATCAGTCAGCTCGTTCAGAGAACAAAAATTTTACTATTCTTAAAAGGGAAAAAAAGAAAATACAATTCCAATTACATATGTATAAATATGTAAATATAAAAATATATAAAATATTAAGGAAAATAGTTTTTCTTTCATTTTATTCATTCATTATAATTCAATGCGTTTTTGTTTTGAATATTGTTTGATAATTCATTTAAGTCCGGTTGTGTTTGGAATACTGAGATCCTCAACAAGTTTTGTAAAGATTCATCGGTCAACCTCGTTCTATATTTTGATTTTTATGAAATTCATTCTTGAAAATTTATGTTCGCATAAATAGGTTCTTGAAAAAATACAAATCATTGATTTTGCAAAATTTTTTAAATTGGGAAATTTGTTTTCTGGTAGATTTGAATAAAATGCTATTAAATTATTTTCATCAAAATTATTTTTATATACATTGTTAGATTCCAAAATCAATCAACTCTAGTTGTAAATTCTCTGGTAGTTTTACAAATCAAATTTTAAAGGATTTTTAAATATTAATATGTTCATTTCTTTTGCATAAAAATCTTGAAACCGATGATGAAAATTTTCATCCAGTACTTTTAGTGACTCAATAAAAATATTCGAAGGACACTGTTTGTCGTTTTTGGTTAAAAACGATTGCAAAATATTATTCTTTTCAAGTTGAGAAATAAACAATTTTATTTTAAGCTGGAAACTTTTGATTTCTGTAAATAGCTCGTTGATTAAGTTTCCTTTGCCTTGTACTGTTATAATTAATTTATTGAGGTAAGTTGTAATGTCCACAAAGAAAACGCTCTAAGTTTGTTGATTTTTCCTAAAATTATATTAGGTGCTTTGGCGGGCCACACAAAAAGTTGCAAAGGGCCGCAGGTTGCACGACCCCTGCTTTAGACGATACTTGAGAAATTTTCTTCAATTTTCAATGATGACTTTTTTAACTCACATAGAATATTATTTTGTAACAATTAAAATAACCAAAGGTACTTTTCGATCTAAGGAAAATTTAATGAAAAAGCGCGTGGTTTTCATATTTTCATTTTTTTATAGAATTGAATAAATAAAAATATATTTTTCAACTTATAATAATAAGTAAAATATTTGATTAACGACTCTGCGCGATCCAAAGAATATGCTTTGCGGCCCAATTTTGGGCCGCGACCCATAGGTTAAGAACCACTGCCTTATATCATTTGGGCTCTTCTATTCTTTAGATTCTTCCAGATGTTAAACAGGGTAAGCGCAATGCATAGGGCGTGGGATTTTTTCCTCTTACCTTCTAGGGCACCCCCCCCCCAAATAATGCTAATTGTTAAAAAAATAATATTTGATAAGGTAACAGGTAATTAGTTAACGTTAACTTGTGTCTCATAGATTTGAAGTTACGAAATATGCGAATTTTGAAGAAAAATCGCACTTTTTCTATTATATGTATAATCAGGGGTTCCCAAACTATTTCGAGTAGCAGCTCCCTTTTTCAATTAAATTTTTTTCATTGCGCCCCACAGTAAGTAAAAGTATGTCTAATCGTAAGTAAGAGATAAAAATAAATAAGTTTTTATATTCTCAATTTTTTGTCTGTTCTAGAAATCTGAATATTTATTGTTTATCAACTAAACTTTTTATTTTATGCACTAATAAATGTTATACTGAATGTATTTTAATAGTGAAATTGAATTGAACTTTTGATTAATTAGAATCAAGAACGCATTTTATTAATATTAGTATACTAGCATTTTGTGTATAAATTTCTACTTACAACTATAATTCAAATTATAAAACATATGTTCTTAATTACTACAGTGATTTAATTGGTGTGTTACAGTTGATCAGCGCAGTCACCACTTATCTAGTCATCCTGCTTCAGTTTCAATTCGCAAACAAAAAAAGCAATGCTTCCTGAATTCTTTTTTTCGTAACAATTTATTGTTGAGCCTCGTGGTCGAGTGGTTGACGGGTGAGAAGCCACTTCCGATTCTATGCTCTTCTATGTTGGGCTTCTTGGGAGAGCCGGAAAGGGTTGAATAGAGACGTCGCGATATCCTGGGTAAACATTTTGTACTCTACTGAGAAGAATCTGACTAATACAGGAGAGAAGCATTTCGGGAGGATAGCTATAAAACATAATACAAGGGCAGTTCGATTAATAACTTGGCTTGATATGAAAGACAACAATCTGAGTTTTATTTTTCGACATAATCTCCTCGAAATTCAGCGCACAAGGGAGGAAGCTTCAAAATCACATATGTTACCTTCTCCGAGAAAAGGGACCTAGTGTGTCAAAAAACGGGTTTGGACTTAAGAGTGGATTCTGGTACCTAAAAGGGTGTAGAATAAGATTATAAAAATTACTTCAAATTAACATCAGCTTAGTAACAAAATTACAAAAGAACCAAAATTGCGAAACAACTTTTGAGATATTGATAACACTCGTTATGCAGTTGGCACTGAAGCGTCACTTTATTCTTTTCCTTTCTTATAGTTATTTTTACAAAAAATACGTCACCACATAGGCATGACGTCACCAAAGTAGGCACCCAATTATAACTAACCATACCAAATCGCATCTCCCAACTGAAGGTGTGTTCAAACGCCTCTGATTGTGTGTATTCTGTACGTAAGTGTAGTACAACAAATGTATCGGTAAATCAAGTTAAAGAATCAGAACTCCTATTGTTATCACTGGCCATTTTTATTTAAATTAAGAAATATTTGTTCATTTATAGTATGTATGATTTAATCATCATTCGACTAATGTCAATTGTAATAATTTCAAGCCCTTATTTGCAAGCTTGACACTGCATGAACGTGTAGCAGGGTAGCGTTTTTACTGAAATTCACTGCTCTATTACTAAATGTAGTTGAATATCAGTCATAATTTTTTTGTCAGATATTCCTATTTGTAACATTTGGAACATTTTGTAAAATTTTCAATTTTTTTCATTCAATCCCTTTTCAGATATTGACCTGTGAAAATTGACATTTAAAGGGTTTTGGTCATTTTTGAAAAGCTCTAGAAAAAAAACGAGTGCATTCCCAGAACTACAACTTATACTGCAGGTAGTTATATAAGTATACAACACAGAAATAACTTATTATTAGTGAGTCTCTTTTTCTTCATAAAAATTTATGGATTTTAAAAGTAACGATTTATACATTTTTTCCGAGTTTTTTCAGGAATAGTTTGACTGATTCTCTTTCATGATAGAAAAATTAAAATAATGTATACCTGAAGGTCATTTCATGGTGAATACACTGGTTTTTGAATTATTCTGCTATCTTTAAAAATAGCTTGGCAATTAAACTTTCTGCAAACCACGTTTTTCATTAAAATATGCCCAACCACCATTTTAAAATGGCTGCCCAAAAAAAAAACTATGGCATATAAATTTTTTTCAAGTACGGTTTTGTGACTGTCTATCTATAGGGAACTCATGATAAAAAAATCAGGAAAATATAAAATCATGAGCAACAAATTTTATTTATACTGTGCGATTTGAAATGGATTGACCCAAATGCGTTTTTCCTCAAAACTTCATTTTCACACACTAGGTCCCTTTTCTCGGAGAAGGTCACATATACATATGAGCCATTTATTTTGAATGTGGCTTAAGTCCAATTTTGAAAAAAAATGTCAGTTTCAGTTAAGCCGCATTCACACTATTATTACTGTTTATGTTTACATCTAAAATAGCATTTATGTGATTTTTTAAAGTAAATTTCTCAGTAAATTTCTCTGTCAATGATATATTTTTTTGCAAAAAAAAAGAAACCTGCATATTTCAAAAAGCTAATTTTTAGGGTTTTTTTTCAATTCAACTAATAATAGTATAATTTAAGAGAAAGTGTCAAGATCTTAATTTTCCATAAGACTATGAGAAAATGTTTACATTTTAAAATTTTTTATTTTTTGCTCACTAATGTGTGTATGAAACTTCACCAAAGCATAGATAGAGACTTAAACTATTATAAAAAATTAAGTTATTGTTATAATCTAATATTTTTTATTTAACATTGGCTGCGAAAGGATCTCCTTAATAAAATTCATGAAGTTGAGTTAATCGATTTGGCAAGTGAAGCGTTCATATTATGATAAAAAATGAATATTAAATTTTAAGTGTCATCGGAATTTAATCCAGAACTCAGTGTTTTCATAAAAAAGTATATCACAACTGGAAGTATCCCATCTATTGCAAACGACCAATCAGCATTTTGCAGCTCCCATCCCTTATTAGAAGATCCCTATGCTATAGAAACGAATTTATTAATCGAACTACTCTCGTAAACTGATGGTATATTACACTCATAATAACATATTATTGCTTATTACGTCCTAATGATAAGGCTCTTTAAAAAAATAATACTTGTATGGAAAATTGGAATAATATGGTGTTTTGAAAGTATCGCTCCTTTTTGTTATGAGGGTTGTAAGGCCTCAGTTAATTAATGTTATACATATATGATATCCTGTAAAGAAAAAGTGGAGGTAAGACAAGAGTAGTTCTCTTCAAAATAGTATGAAATAAAAAGTTAAAATCAATTTAACGTTTATATAAAATTTATTAAGTAATTAACAAAGGGGAAGGTTTTATATTTGTGGAGTGTTGTAGATGGATCAAGAAGAGTGTTTAGGAAAGGTACAGGACATTTGGAGCCTGGTTCCCGTTCCGCGATGCCTTGCGTAAAATTGAATACGCCGGGTGTGGGCTGTGGGCGCTGCTCAAGATATTGCGCGCCAAAATGCACTTTGTGTATTTGTCCGGAAAGAAAAGGGTTGGTTTCTTGCCGCTTATTAGGGCAAAGGAGCGTATACGTTTTGTTGGTCACCAAGCGAGCGGGCGCCAAAAAACATGTACATTGCAGAACCTTTCAGGATAAAAGAGAATAATAATTAAAGAAATGAACACGTACAGGATATGAATTTTAGCTATCAGAATATTCTTACCTTTCAGGCCCATACAACTAGCGAATAACAGACATAGAGTAATTTTAAGAGATGTTTACCCTGTGGTAGTTGTATGAATAAGAACGAGTGGGAGCATAAGCCAGGGCCTCGAGAGCAAAAAGGTGGTGGGGAGTGAAGTTTCAAATGCCGACAATAGGGGTCCGAGTGCGATGACGAAATTACTGATTTGAACTAGTGAAAAATTGTGGCAATTTTGAACATATGGACCTTTGTGAAAAATATTAATGTATGCGAAGATAAATAAAATGAGATTCAGGGATTTAAACAGAGAGAGCCATGAGATTGCCCTCCACACTTCAAAAAATAAAATTATCTACCTTACATTTACATATCATTGCATTAGAGTGTAAACCTTCTAAATCCATTTTTTATGATAAATTATATGACATATCAATACCGTTCAAAAGAAAATGTAATGCAGCATCGTCCAGGTAAAACTGCTACTTAAAATTACGATCGTAAGTTGTAGAAAAAAAATGTGGAAAATAGTTTCTTTCCATAAGAACAATATTAAATTTTGTTTGTTTTTCCTCTCCCTTGTAAAATTTCCTTGTTGTGAGTTAGCAGGTTTACACTCTAAGGCTAGGCACACACAGTGGATTTTCAGTCGAGCGATAGTTTAGTTTAATTGAAAAGTTTTTTTTTGCCGAGAGTAGCAGAGTTGTTGATTCGCAAAGAGAAACAAAGAGGTTGTCCTCTGCTTGATGCAAATAAACATACACATATATATATATATATATATGATATATCTGTATATATATATTATTTATTTGTTTGAGACTATAGTTTCGAAGACTTGGTCTTCATCATCAGTCTTTCTTCAATTATAAATATACACACAAATATATCGAGATGATATATCTGTATATATATTATTTATTTGTTTGAGACTATAGTTTCAAAGACTTGGTCCTCATCATCAGTCTTTCTTAATTTATAAATGTTTTTCATGGAGTCAATATCATATGGATATTGAAAACTTGGTGTTCCTTCATCACTGGTGGTGAATTTATGAAAATACTCTAAATATTTGCAATCCACAGCATCCATGGACCGCACGCCATTGATATATATATAAATCTTTTTTTCTGTCAATATGTGTGTCTTTCGAAAGCTAGTATAATTCGCTAGTGGAAGGAAGATCTTATAAAGTTTCCTCTGGGAGCAAAATATTTTAATTTTAAATAAAGAGATGACTGTGGGTCAGTGGCTAGAGTGTCGGGTCGCTGACTCGGAGATCGCTGATGATTTTCCTGTGATTTTCATGGAGTCAATATCATATGGATAGAAGTTTTCAATATCCATATGATATTGACTCCATGAAAAACATTTATAATTGAAGAAAGACTGATGATGAAGACCAAGTCTTCGAAACTATAGTCTCAAACAAATAAATAATATATATACAGATATATCATCTCGATATATATGTGTGTATATTTATTTGCATCAAGCAGAGGACAACCTCTTTGTTTCTCTTTGTGGATAGTTTAGTTGATGGACATAAATATATTAAGTTTAATGTAACTGCAGATCAACTTGATTATTTAATCTAAATCGATTGATGAGCAATTTTGATAAAAAAATCGACCTTAGTTAGTTAATTAGAGTTGGTTATAAATTGATAATTCATCACGATTTCAAACTAACGCAACTAAATTGTTGGATCGAGTGAAAATCGACTGTGTGTGCCTACCCTAAGGCGACGATATATTTTTTATTGGAAGAAACATCATTACAAACTCTTACTTGATCTATCTTTTCATAACATTTACGATTTTTTGGGATAAACTGAAAGTACGCCTTATTAGATATAACCTTAAATTTTGAAATAGAAGTATACCTTATGTACCTACTATATGTATAATAAAGAAAAATGTATTTTTGTACTTTACCTTATTGTTATTTTTGTGAACATATTAATGTATATATATTTGTAAATATGAATAAAATTAAAATGGAATTTTGCCAGAAATGGCTGAGTTATTATTATTATTATTATCATTTTTAATATTAACATTCTTTTTCCAAATGAAATAAAAAAATTTTTGTGTGCCCCTCTAGAAAACATAGTGAAGCATTCAAGCTTCCTAGCACTAAAAGGCAGTATATTTTTAAAATATAATATATATCAACACTGAGTTTATTATATGTTCAGACTTGAGATCTTGTCTACAACCCATCGACAACTTCAACAAGAAAAAGAACGCGTCCTTTCTCGATTTCATCTCTGTACTAATATCACTATCGAACTCTGGTAAAAATTTAAAGTTTTTATTATTATTCCTGGATATTGCGGCATCACTAATAACGTGATAACTAATGCTCACATTTATAGGCACTAAAAATCTTTAAAATAGGCAGGCAACTAAGCACTAAAAATATCTAAAATAGCCACTTATAAAGGCATTTTAAGTAAAAATAGGCACTTAAAAAAGCATTTTAAGAACAAAGAGGCACTTGAAAATAAAAGTAAAATAATACCTACCAAAATTTTTTAATCATTATTTTCTGCAGCCCACAGGATACCTGGACAAGTATAATGAAAATTCCCATTAAGATAAGTACAATACATAATATTTTTAGGAGACAAGGAAATTGAAACTTACGTAATACCTACTTTGGGAATTGCTCTAGCAATTGTTGAACTATTTGTTGCTTCAAGTTCGGAAAAGGCTATCAAATATGGTCCACTATTCGATTTTTGGATGTCCTAGTCGACCCTGCCGCCGCCTAGCGGCTCGATAAATAATTTTTTCAGAATATTTTTAAGGAGTCAAGGAAATTGAAACTTACGTAATACCTACTTTGGGAATTGCTTTAGCAATTGTTGAACTATTTGTTGCTTCAAGTTCGGAAAGGCTATCAAATATGGTCCACTATTCGATTTTTGGATGTCCTAGTCGACCTTGCCGCCGCCTAGCGGCTCGATAAATAATTTTTTCAGAATATTTTTAAGGAGTCAAGGAAATTGAAACTTACGTAATACCTACTTTGGGAATTGCTCTAGCAATTGTTGAACTACTTGTTGCTTCAAGTTCGGAAAAGGCTATCAAATATGGTCCACTATTCGATTTTTGGATGTCCTAGTCGATCTCTGCTGCCGCCTAGCGGCTCGATAAATAATTTTTTCAGAATATTTTTAAGGAGTCAAGGAAATTGAAACTTACGTAATACCTACTTTGGGAATTGCTCTAGCAATTGTTGAACTATTTGTTGCTTCAAGTTCGGAAAAGGCTATCAAATATGGTCCACTATTCGATTTTTGGATGTCCTAGTTACCCTGTCGCCGCCTAGCGGCTCGATAAATAATTTTTTCAGAATATTTTCTTAATAATTCAAAAAAACTTTTAAATTTAGAAAATGTATAGACAGTAGATAAGCTGACGTGTTCTGATGTGGCCATCCACTTGACTTTACCATACAACCTGGCCTGGTAAATGACCAAGATTTTCATTTTTTGACCCGGTGTGGAAGTACGGCTGGCGGCGGTAAAATATATATACGTCAGGCTTGGGGACCAAATCCGAAGGTGTGCTTCGCAGTGCTCAATGTATGTGATTATATATATTTAGCGGTGTGCGCTTCTTGCGCCAGTACTTTCCTTCAAGAAGGATGTATATAAAAAATGAATTCGCCGCCGTCTGTAACGCAAGCCGCTCGATGATGAATGAAAATGTATGTAGGTAGAATTTGTAGTTCTCGCTCTCACTGATTGTAATAATGATAATAGTCTCGCTCCGGACTCGGAATAGGAAAGTGTAATATATATTGTTTTCCTCTCTCAGCGGAGACTCGGAAGGAGACCCTATGTTTATCCTCTCTTAGAGAAGAATCGGAATAGACCCTATTTGATTGAGTTTGCTCAAACGGCCTAGATTTTTAATTTTTACCCCCCATTTTGGGCGGTTAGTTTTTCAATTTTTAGTCTTCTGGGGTCCCACTGATTATGTATACAAAATTTGGTTGAGTTTGATATAAGGGCCTAGATTTTCATTTTTTGACCCCAAAGAAATGAGTATTAGAAGATTTCGTTATTTTTAAAATAAATAATAATATGTTATCTTGTCTCTGACATTTTTATAGCAAATAGTTTATATTATGTATGATTTACAATCTATTAGAATTGATATATTATTCACGAAAACACAATAAATCAACTATGAATTAATCTATATAAATATTCCACTAACTTCCGTGTTTGTTAACTTAATCAAAAATGGTTCGTGGTGTGGTTTTGATTTTGTTAACGTTTATTGGTTCAGTACTGACATCGCAGAATAATAAAACATACACATTTTCTGAGGATTTTATATTCGGCGCATCCGCGTCTGCATACCAAGTCGAGGGTGCATGGAATGTCGACGGTAAAGCGGAAAGTATTTGGGATTATTACACCCATAATTATCCGAAAAAAATCTACCAATATGCAAACGCTGATGTCGCTGCTGATAGTTATTACTTATTTCGTAAAGATATCGCTATCTTGAAAAATATGAAAATGAATACATATCGGTTCTCAATACCTTGGACCCGGATACTACCAAATGCAGACACTAGTGTTATCAATTACGCAGAGATTCAACATTATCAAACGTTTGTCCGGCTACTAAAAGAAGCCAATATTCGTCCAATTATCACTCTATATCATTGGGATTTGCCTCAAGTTTTACAAAAAAAATATGGCGGCTGGGAGAACCCAATTATGGCGGATTTCTTTGAAGACTATTCACGGGTAATTTTTGAAAATTTTGCTGATGAAGTAGACTGGTGGGCGACATTCAATGAACCGATTAATGTCTGTTATGGCTATTCTGGTGAGGTAAACTTAGCACCAGATGTTGATCATAATGGTTATGGTGAATACAAATGTATCAATACAATTTTATTATCTCATGCTAGAGTTTATCATCTATACAAGAATAACTATTGTAGAGACCAGACTGTTTGCAAAATGGCGATTGTGCTTCTAATCCATTGGCCTGAACCGAAGACATCAAGTCCGGAAGATGCCCAGGCAGCGAGTGATTTTATTGACTTTCATTATGGAGTTTTCGCACATCCGATCTACTCAAAAGAGGGCGATTACCCTGATGTGGTCAAGAGACGTGTCGCCTATAATTCGCTGGTTAGAGAAGGACTGAATCAGTCACGGCTTGTTCCATTCACCCAAGAACAAATCGAACAAATTCGCGGAACTGCGGATTTTCTTGGAATGAACCATTATCAGGCTTATGTGGTAACGCCAGGAGAACAAGGACCTGAGCCATCGTTAACCCGGGATATCGGCGTGATATTCAAAACAGATCCTTCTTGGCCGACAACTGCTTCCCCCGTTTTTCAAGTCACTCCATGGGCAGCTGGGAATTCGTTACGTTATATCAACTCCCGCTATCCAGATTATAATATTTTAATCACTGAAATTGGCTACGCAGGTTATGACGATATCGATGACAAAGAGCGTGTACGGTACCTTGTTGAATATGCTCAGGCGGTGTTCGAAACACAAGAAAAATACAATATTCCATTGATTGGAACGTTACAATGGACTGCTATTGATGATTTCGAGTGGAATTCAGGCTACGGAATTCGATTCGGAATGGTTTATGTAAATTTCTCGGATCCACTACGAACTAGAACATTGAAACGTTCAGCTAATGTTTTTCGAGAAATTGCACGGACACGTCAAATACTACCACTTAGCGCTATGGATCTGAACGCACCATTCGATGCAACTACTTTTTAATAATACAAGCAATTTCTTAACCTGGGATTTTTGAAAATAAATATAACATAAATTATTTCTTTTATAAGAGAAAAGTGATTTTATTTCGGGACCCACCTATGCAATGTTTATTATGATTGGAGAGAACAGGTCATCAATTATCACTGATACTAGGTGTGCCGGTTAATAATGTCCCTTTTTTCTAACAAATGGCATTTCGGTATTTTTCCACCAAACTCATCCAAATATTTTTTTGGTTTTATAGTGTTGGTAATCACCTTTCAAACGGCATATAACATGTCAACATTCGGTTCATTTGTGTATGAGATATTGGCTTGTAAACATGGCGGATTTTGTGCCGAAAAGAGCATTTGCGGGAGGTGATGTTGCACTATTTTTTAATGAAGAAATTGGCTGCGGAAACCGTTCGTATTCTCGGGCGAATTTATGGGGACCATGCTCCATCTGAAAAAATCTGCCAACGTTGGTTTGGACGGTTTCGAAGTGGTGATTTTGATCTGAACGACAAGGAGCGGCCTGGACAGCCGAACAAGTTTGAGGATGCTGACCTGGAGGACTTGCTGGCAGAAGATCCGCGCCAATCGCAAGGAATGCGCTACAGACAACAATTGATCAATTTGAATCATGCATTGATCTAAAAACGGCCGCAATGGGCTCGAAGACATGGACGTGTCATTTTGCTCCACGACAACGCTTCGTCGAACACCGCCAAATCGACGAAAGAAACCATCAAAGCGCTCGAATGGGAGGCCCTACCCCACCCGCCCTACTCTCCAGACCTCGCTCCATCGGATTACCACCTCTTTAGGTCAATGGCACACGGATTGGCTGACCAGCACTTTGCTAATTACGAAGAAGTGGCAAAATGGCTCGAATCTTAGCTCGCCTCGAAAGGGGAGAAATTCTACTGGAGGGGATACACAATTTGCCGGATCGTTGGTCAAAATGTGTAGAATCCGATGGTGCATACTTTGAATAAACCACTTTTGCCAGTTCTGAAAAAATTTGTGTTTTCCTCATGCCGAAAAAAGGACATTATTAACCGGCACACCTAGTAGTAGTTAAGAGTAGAAATGTACTTTAAATGAAAAATATATTAATTTTTTTGAGAGACTATTTTTATGAAAATAAATAAATAAATTAAATAATTTATTTTTTTCAAGATTGGGTAAATAAATATGAAGGTATTTAAATTTTGCTCTGGCTGAAACTGTTAATGAGCGAGAATCGAGTTTAAGCGCATTTAAAAATTAACTTGAAGCCATAAATATATACTAAAGTAGGGAAAAATATTTTAGTCTTCAGATAATTTTATTATGCTAGGAAAGCGGATATAAAAATTTTCCTTTGCTCAGTGAAAAACGTGAAAAAAACATTATTTACTTTATTTGAATAAAATATTTTTATTAAAATATGTAAAAAAATAAATAATACTTTTTATTTGAAAAAGTTTTTGTTTTGCCGAGAGTAGCAGAGTTGTTGATTCACAAAGAGAAACAAACACACAGATATATATCGAAATTATATATCTGTATATATTTTATATATTTTTTTTTAATTTTAACTGGCACCTAGCTAAGTAAAGATCGAAAATTTTCAATATCCATACTGTATTGACTCCATGAAAAACAATATTTATAATTAAAAAAGACTGATGATGAAGACCAAGTCTTCGAAACTATAGTCTCAAACAAATAAATTATATATATATATATATATATATATATATATATAATATATCAGATAGATTATATAATTAGATTATTATTATATATTTGATATATATATATATATATATATATATATATATGTATATATATATATATATATATATATACATATATGTGTATATTTATTTGCATGAAGCAGAGGACAACCTCTTTGTTTCTCTTTGTGAATAGGTTACTTTTATATTGATTTATTTATTTAATAAACGATACTCTGAAGCAGATCTATCATAGAGCAGATACAAGCGTTCTAAGTTCAAATATTACATTGTAATTAAAAGTATACATGGTGCGATTGATAAATAAGTCGGTATTTAAATTCTATGAGAAAAACCGATTTTGGGCACATATGATAATACTGTACATTCAAAATAGTAGAGAAGCAAAAATATTTTGATCTGCATTTTTCGAAAATTATTCAAAATTTTCATTTTTTGAAAAATTTGAAACTTGTTTCAAAATTCAGATTTCTTGGAAAGATATAATATATTAGCAAGAGATTAATTAGGAGGGCGGGTGAAAATGTTAATTTTAATGTTATTTTTTTGTTTTATGAAGGCCCAGGTTGATAAATCATGTACCTATATTTATTTATATTTGCACTGTTATAAAATGCAATTTTGAAATATATTTATAGAAAGTTATGATGTTATTTACTTAATTATTTATTATCCTATCTATTTATATCTACACAAGCTTTTCGTGCGTGCCTTCGGCAAGCCCTCGAAGCTCGCCCCTCCGGGCTGGTGACCTGGCGGGCAGCGTCTCGGTCCAAAAAATTTATTCCTCTTAAAAAACCACACTCCAAATGTATATCCGTAAACTACCGAAAATACATCGTCTCTTAAAAGTTTCGCCTCTTTAATTTTTGAGTGGCGAGGGGGGGGGGGAGGAATAATTATCAATATATTTAATGTTTCTTAATTTAAAATCTATTGGTGTTTTTTCATTTTCATTCGAGTTCAAATGAATACAATATTATCTCGACACAAAGTCTAAATCAAAAATATATAGTTTTACTAACAGAAATCAAGTTATAAATATTAATGTTGCATTGGTGTAATGGCTAGAGCTGATGCCCTTAGTTCAAGAGTTCATCGGTTCGATTCTAGGCAAGAGGGTAATTTTTTAAAGAAAATTCTCTTAGCGTTGTTACAAATTAATCTAGGCTCTTACATATAGTATGTTTTGAATAATTCTATTTATAAAAAAAACTTATAATATCCTTTCTACCCAATAAAGAAATATTAAAATCATGTCCCTATGAACAATTCCTCATTTTGGGAAGTATCAAAATATTTATTTTCCACTAAATTACGGTATATCTACCTATTTTGAATACTTTATTCTTTATAGATTAGAAATAATATAATTTCGATAAATATCACGAAAAAAAAGTTATTGTTCCTTCTATCCAAAGATAAAATAATACATAGGGTGGAGCGATTTGAAAAATATTTTTATGTTTATTTTCCACCGAATTATGCATATTTTGAACAATATATCTTATTGTAATTTATTATAATTGCTCATTTAATATTATAAGATAAAATTTAAATTTAGGAAAGTACTTGTGATTCTTATATCTACTCTTATTAAACGAGCAAAAATTGTATATTTATTTATTTGTTTGTATATATATTTGTTTATTTGTTTATATATTTGTATCTTGGTTCTATTTTGAAAACGACTCTACCGATTTTGATGAAATTCACGGGTTAGGGGGTTTTTGGGGTGACAATTCGATCTGTCACGGTCTCATCTTCGACAAAATTGTTTTTGAAGGGTTTTTTTCGTAATCAAATTAATTATTCTCAGATAGACAAATCCCATTCTTAGGGTTTTCAAAAAGGTCTCCCTTTTCGTTTTGTACCCAGGCACACAATGGGTTGCCTTATTTCATTGTTCTAAAAGGGCTTGAAGAAGTATTGTGTTTGTGCTTTGTTGTTCTCCCTAAACATTAGAATTATTAATAAACGTTTTATAATTGTTTTCATAGCAGACTGAATATGGCCTCAAGTTGAAGCCGAAGCGTTTCATGATCAAAATAAAATAAATTAACAACCATGATGATTTTTTATTTTTGAAAAATAACCATCCTTCTCAAAGGATTCCATCTTCCACCGGATTCATCAAGCCTCGTTCCGATCTTAATAAATAAAATTTAAAATTTAGCATGCTTTTTAATAGATAATCCCTGAAAAAGATGAGAAAGTTAAACAAAATCAAAAACAATTTATTTATTTATTTATTTATTTATTGATGCTATAATCGCATATACACAAAAAATTGAATTAATAATAATAGATTAATAATAATAATAATGTTAAAAAAAAATATAGAAAATTCACAGACAGAAAGACAGCGCTAACTGTCTCACAGCTCAAAATCTTTGTTCTATAATTATAATAATTAATAAATTATCACTTATAAGTATAATAGTAAAAAATATATTAAATATATTATTATTATTAAGCTTTGACAAATAACTAAAAATATACGAATTTAAAAAAATATTTTTAGTTTATTTTTATCAAAAATTAAAAATAGAAAATCCCAAAATTGAATTGATGATGTTGTTGAAAAAAATAAAAACAGAAAATTATACAGAAAAAAAAATTGGGACTTATATAATTCTTATTATATTTATAATATTATCAATAATTATTATAGTTATTATTCTTATTAAAGTAGTATTTTTATTTTCATCTTAACATATATCAAATTAATTTTGTAATTTATTTATTTATGTTTTTCTTACTTAGAATCTATAAATACAATATTTCCCATATAATAATAATTATAATAATATTATTTTAAGAGATTTTTTTATTTGTAATGTAATTTATTTATTTATTTTTTTATATTTAATTCATCGTTCACTTTTAGAAAGGGGGCACAGACCATGATATGTTTAGAGAGTGCGGCTGTAGGCTGTTGTAAGGTTGATTCCTCACAACAACACCATACAACCGTCGTTATAAGAATCCTTAAAATTAGCAAAAAAGAAGGCGAAAGTGGCTAGTTTGAATTATCACATGATTCCTGCACCGACAGTGTTTCATATTTATTTATTTATTTTTTTTATCTAAATCACTGTCTTATCATTAAATAATTTTCAATATTTTTTTTTCTTCTTTAAATTCTATAATATTTTTAATACCTTTTTTACTTTACATTTCTTTCCCTTTTTTCCTTAAAATTTTTATTTTTTAAACACATAATGATATGTATATTATTATTATATTGTAAAGTGAGAATGATAAAAAAAAAAAATGTTTTTTAGATAAAATACAACAAAATAAAAATAGAAAAATTCAAATTTTTATTTTTATTAATATTTTGTAAGATAGCAGGCACTGGATACATTGCCGAAATTTGGATTGGAAATTAATATAATTTCGAAAGAAATGTTAAAATGAAATAAAAACCCGTTAATTTCTATTAAAATGTTTCGGATTCAAGGATTAAAAATCTAGATGTGATAAAATTACGAATTGGATCAAAGAAATAAAATATTAATTGGATGAAATAGAACACCAATATATCAAATAGAATATAAATTTAATGAAATAGAAAACGGATCTAAAGATTAAATATAAATTTGATGAAATAGAAAACGAATCTAAAGATTAAAATATAAATTTGATGAAATAGAAAACGGATCTAAAGATTAAAATATAAATTTAATGAAATAGAAACAGATCTAAAGATTAAAATATAAATTTGATGAAATAGAAAACGGATCTAAAGATTAAAATATAAATTTGATGAAATAGAAAACGAATCTAAAGATTAAAATATAAATTTGATGAAATAGAAAAAATATCTAAAGATTAAAATATAAATTAAATGAAATAGAAAACGGATCTAAAGATTAAAATATAAATTTGATGAAATAGAAAACGGATCTAAAGATTAAAATATAAATTTAATGAAATAGAAACAGATCTAAAGATTAAAATATAAATTTGATGAAATAGAAAACGGATCTAAAGATTAAAATATAAATTTGATGAAATAGAAAACGAATCTAAAGATTAAAATATAAATTTGATGAAATAGAAAAAATATCTAAAGATTAAAATATAAATTAAATGAAATAGAAAACGGATCTAAAGATTAAAATATAAATTTGATGAAATAGAAAACGGATCTAAAGATTAAAATATAAATTTAATGAAATAGAAAACGGATCTAAAGATTAAAATATAAATTTAATGAAATAGAAAACGGATCTAAAGATTAAAATATAAATTTGATGAAATAGAAAACGGATCTAAAGATTAAAATATAAATTTGATGAAATAGAAAACGGATCTAAAGATTAAAATATAAATTTGATGAAATAGAAAACGGATCTAAAGATTAAAATATAAATTTGAAGAAATAGAAAACGGATCTAAAGATTAAAATATTAATTTGATGAAATCATATCACATGTAATTCAAGATATTAAAATAATTTTCATAAAATATATATCAGATTTAAATTTTCATAAAACATCATACTTTTCAATATCATTAACTCTGATCTTTTTAAAATGTAGAAAAAAAATTAACTGGAATAGATTTCGTACCTAAATTTTGAATTTAATAAAAATATTCTTGATTATAGTTGATATTGGGTATAGTCAACTGGAGTAGTTAATCCTAGCAATGTCAATATTACCTGATACTATGGGAATAACTATTTCGGTTGGCTCTATTCTACTAAACGAGATATTAGCAAACGCGAATATATAGTATTTCTTCTATGGCAACAAAAAATTAAGGGGCAGGCGTACAATTTTAGAATACAACAAAAATCAATTATTATTTTTTTCAAACTGTTTCCGCAAACTTCGGCAATGAAATAAGAAATTTACATGATATGTTTCGATATTCATTTTTTTTTTAATTATTTATTTAATTTTAATCCAAATATTTATGCTAAAAGGACTTAATAAAAAAAACATAACTATTATTTAATAGAAAGCTAAAAATATTTCAAAGGGATCGGATTATGTATTCGTAAATATTATTATTATACATCTATAATAATATTATATTTTCCATAAAATATTAATAGAAAATTTAAAAAAAAAAATGTAGATATTATTAGATATTTTCCAAAAAAAAATGAATAAATTGATTTTGAAAAAAAAATGATTTATTCATTAAGTCCATTTTAGCAGTGATATTTTTATTGATGGTATATAAATATATATATTTTATATATTTACTATTATTATTATTTTTAATATAGGTTTAAATCAGCATTGATTGTAAATATATATTTTTATATTCTTTGTGTTTTTTCTTTTAGTATTCCTTTTATTATTTTTTCACTGACTTTGATATGTAATGTTTCTAGTAGTTATAGTTTTATTGATAATGATGATAATAATAATAATAATTAATACTAGTTAGATTAATAAGTATTACATTTAACATTTTACAGAATAAATACCGATTTTTTTAATTTAATTAAATTACTATATGATTATAATTTTAATTTTTTTTTTTTATTATTTTTACTTTTCTTTGTTTTGAGCTCGCACAAAACGGAAAATTTTCATTTTTTTCTACCGCTAAGACATATAGTTTTTTTTTTATTTTATTTTTTTAATTTTCACACTGATATATAAATTAAAAAAAAAATATTTTTTGTTTTACTAGAATAATTATAAACCGGGTGTCTAAACAAAAAAAAGGATATACTTAAGTGTCAATTCTGATGATTTTATAATTCAAAAGCTGTTTATTTGAAATTCAAGAAAACTAGATAAGAGTTTTTCATACCCTTAATTTCTTCATTATTTTTAAATTGTTTTGACATTTACACCCTATTTTATATTTATGTTTTCTAACTATCGGGATATATATTATATTTGGTAGCAAATGAAAAAAAAATCCGTTACAATAAGAAAAGAGTGGACGATTCTCTATTTTAAGACTGAATGTAAAAGAACTTTTTAAAATGTCGAAAAGTGGAAATTTAATTCATTTAAATTTTACAATGATATAGAATAATATAAAAAACAAAGTTTAATGTATATTAATATGAAATCTTCGTTTTAATTGACCATTATATTAAATAACAATAAAATAATCTTGAATATGGTCAAAAAAAACGTTATAACTAAACCAAATTATCGTCTATTTTATAAATATTTTCAATTGTCTAAAAATATAAAATTCAGATACAAAATTAAAGGACTTAACAAAATAAATAAATAATTAAAGTATAATTAAGTAAATTGAAAACAAAAAAAGAATTGAATTAAACTTAAAGTCATTTTTTATTTTTATTTTTTTAATAAATCGAAAGAATTAAGTATCTTTTTTTGAAAATTAGATGGTAAATTTTTTCAAAAATCAACTGAAACCAGAATATATTATTAAGAAAGATTCTAAATTTAAGGTCAAAATTTCAAAGATTTTAGTAGAAATAATTTTATATTGCTTATCAGATGGGGTTTATCCCCACAGGAGTTGAACCTAAGAACCAACATGCTTTCCAGGCAGTTGATTTAACCCTTGAGAACTCCTGAGGGGATTAACCCCTCTGATAAGCAATCAAAAATTATTTCTACTAAAATCTTTGAAATTTCTACCTTAAATTTAGAACCTTTCTTAATTAATTTTTTAATTTTTTTGATTTTAGAGTTATCTCAATTCATATTTTTTTTTTTTTTTTTTTTGTTAATTTCTATGATTTTTATTTTTTTAGACTTTGAAAATATTTATAAAAATAATAATCGAAAGCTTAGTTTTTAGTTATAATGATTTTATATTTATTTTTTTGGCCATACTTACTCAAGATTATTTTAAGGTTATTGATATTGATTTTTATTGAATTTAATGTATAAACAAAATTAAATTAAATTTAAGTTAAAATGGTAAAAATAAATTATTATTTGATTGTGAAATGAAATCGGATATCAAGGTTAATTATTTAGAATATTGAATAAATTATATGGGCTATAAAATGGGATCAAAATTTTTTTTTAGGTTCTTTTGACTTCAGTCCAATTATAGAATCCGATGGTTAAACACACTCTACCCTTAAATCAACATTCACATAACACAAGAATATTTTATATCTAGGTTCGGATTGTGATATACAGTATTTATTCAATTATAATTTTACATTATTTTTTTTTTGTTTTAAATATATATATTATATTGAGAGAGAATATTTTCTTTTCTTTTTTTATTAGTAATCTATTTTCATTGAAATGCATGATATGTATGTTTTTTCGGCGCCCCGAATTATGGGCGGTTTCTATATATATTTTTTTTATTTAATTAACATTATCCACTCTATTATTTGGGACGCACACAAAGACACCGTAGTGTAAAGTAACTACCCCCTGAAGAAGAGAAAGAGCTCTTTCTCCCCTTTAATTGAATTTTTTAAATTATTTTTGAAGATAACATATCTCAATCAACCACCCCTTTTTTTTATTTTACTTATGCGTTGAGCTGCGATTGAAATCCCTTATATTTCTGATCGATGATTTCGATCTAAATTACAAAGACAAATTATTATAATTATTTATTTATTATTTTTTTTATTATTAATTCTAAGTTGGACGGATATTTTACAGTTTTTTTATAGTTCATATATCTATCGCGATTAGATTATATAATAGATAGGGTTGAGATAGATATATGATCAAAAAAAGCTGCATTACAAACAAATCTTAATTCGAGATTAATTCCCTCGATTAAGATATAATTATTATTATTATTATTTTTTTGTTATTTTTTTTTTTTTTTTGTTCTTTCTATATATCACATCAAATCTTACACATATAAAGCAACACTACTAGATTATTTTAAGATATTTTTTTTTTTATTTAACTACATTTTTATTATTTAATATAATGATATTAATACTTTCTAATTATATTTATTTATTTATTTTTTATTCAACAAACCGGAAATTAGATTCCCTTTTTTTTGTATTTTTTTGTATTTTTGTTTTTTTTTTTTTGTTTAAATTTCAAATAATTAAATAAAAGCTTTAGACAAATTATGTTTACAGCCAGGAGAGAGTGAAATTGATTTTTTTTCTATTTAATTGATATTATATATAAGCCGATTGTGTGGGTGTGAAATCAATCGAATGTGTATTTATATAATATTTAACGAGAAAGTTAACAAACTGAAAAATACGAGACCCTGTTTTACCATCCAGGAATTTTTTGTTTCGATATATTAATTAACTCGATTAGTATATATAATTTATGAAATAGACAAACGGTTTTGTACTCATTCAATTGTTGATTGACTTGATATATACGTACAAAAAGCTTTGTTTTACAACAGTATAATTTTTTTCAGGAATTACTTTCGATAAATTTTGCCATTTATTTTTATTTAACACAGTATTTGACTGTTAAGCTGTTTGTTAATCAGGTTTTATTCAATATTTTAAGAAAATAATCTTTTTATAAATATGAATATTTAGTACATAAATCTCAGGTGGAGCTTTTTTAAAAAAATTTGAATTTTTTCAGAACAGCCACGACTGCTAGGAACCTTTGTCCATAAATTTAAAAAAATTTAAGAATTTTTTTTTAAGAATAAGTAAATATTCCTATATAAGTATATAACTTTATCAAATAATTTTAAATTAAAATTTTTTAAAGATATTGACGAAAAATTTTATATTTCAGAACTCTCCGATGAACTTTTCATCTTTCAGAACTCTCCGATGAACTTTCCATCTTTCAGAACTCTCCGGTGAACTTTTCATCTTTCAGAACTCTCCGATGAACTTTCCATCTTTCAAAACTCTCCGATGAACTTTTCATCTTTCAGAACTCTCCGATGAACTTTTCATCTTTCAGAACACTTCGACATATTTCTTCTATTAAACTCGGCTACTAGGAACCTTTGTCCACAAATTTCGAAAACATAAGCACTATTAAATTATATTTATTAAACATCTCACCCATTTATCACGTGATTAAAATTTCAAAAATTATTTTTTCATAAAGTTTTAGGGGACGTAATCACATTAAACAATATTACTATTTTTTTGTATTTATTTAAGAAATTTATATTTGTATAAATTAATTTTGGAATAGAATAATTTTAAATTACATCTTTCAGAACTCTCCGATGAACTTTTCATCTTTCAGAACACTTCGACATATTTCTTCTATTAAACTAGGAACCTTTGTCCACAAATTTAGAAAACATAAGTAATATTAAATTATATTTATTAAACATCTCACCCATTTATCACGTGATTAAAATTTCAAAAATTATTTTTTCATAAAGTTTTAGCGGGACGTAATCACATTAAACAATATTATTATTTTTTTTGTATTTATTTAAGAAATATATATTTGTATAAATTAATTTTGGAATAGAATAATTTTAAATTACATCTTTCAGAACTCTCCGATGAACTTTTCATCTTTCAGAACGCTTCGACATATTTTTATGCCTATTACCCGGAATTCTAAAATTTCATTTGACATGCTTTTTTTTCCAATTTTAGGCTGAATTTAAAACTTCTGGTTAGGTTTAAAAAAGGTGATTCTTGACAAATAAAACTGCTGTTAACAATGCCTAATCAACAAACGAATCGGTACAAACTACCTTGTTGTCTTGATTATTCAATTATTGTTATATCTTTATCGATATACTTCATGAAAGATTAATGTTGTTATTATTGTTTCATTCACTCTCCGTAAGCTGTATGCAACGTTTATCTCTACTACATATGACAATAATCTATAGATGTATATAATAAATAGTACCCTTTCTCTCACTTTTTCTCTCTCTCTTAATTGTAGAGGAGAAAGTTGAGGCTGGTTTAAGAAGGAAAACAAGAGATCGAAAACGAATATTGTTTTTTCCCCTCTAATTTTCGACTCTAATTAATCGAATTTGTTTCAAAATATTATTTTTGAACTTATTTTATTTATTTATTTAGTTCAATATTTATTATTTTGTTTTACGATTGTCTGTCCACAAAAACGACACCTGATTACTATTCAGTCTCTACTTTGGTTTTAAAAACACACATCCTTTATTTTTATTATTTTTTTTTTTACTCAATAATTTATCTAATATATAGATATTTGTTTTTGTTTTTTGTTTGTATATACAAAACAGAGATAGCGGCTCTAGAATTTAAGCACAAACTCTATCATATTATATTAATAATAATAAATAAGTATATATATTATATATTTTGCTTAATTATTTTTTTTAATTATTATTATTTTTTTTTTTAGTTTTTTCCTGTTAATTTATTTATTTTTATAATACGATGATAAGTCTTTTACATATATATTATATATAAAATAATTATATATATGTATGTTGTTTTTAACTGCTAGACCACATAGTGGACCAAATTTCCGAGACCAGAGGCTTTCCGTTATTTTTTTTTAAATTTACTACGATTCGGCATCAAATCTACTTTATTTATTTATTATTTATTTATTTAGTTAATAGATAATATAAATGATATAAATATTGTTTGTTTAAAAATTCGTTTTTTGTTTTTTTGTTTTGTTTTGTTTTTTTACTTTCTAAAATTATTAAAACTACAAAGATGAAAATTTAAATTCATTTTTTTTCTCTAAATTTGAATATATTTTTTTTTCTTAAATATTGCTAAGATATAGGTATATTTATAGATTACAAGAATTGTGTTCAGTTGAATGTAAGTAGTTTCAAGCCATATTTTTTGTGGGTTTATAATAAATTATTATAAAAAATATTACGCGTTGAAAAATGGTCCATAGAATATTTTCAGTTATTTTATTTTTATTTTTTTTTTAATCCCCCTTATCTGAAATTTCAATTTCTTTATAGTAATAAAAAAAATCATCGAGTTTTAGGTATAAGAGTTATAAGAAACAAAGAACAAAAAATGCTCGTATTTTATAAAATAAATGACCGAAATAGGGGTAGTTTAATTAATTAAAGTAGGATAGAATGTGATTTACGGGCAATTTATATCTTCAGTCTTGTAATTATATTTAGGAATATTTTTTAAATAATTATTTAATGATAAATAATCAAAAATACTTTTATATTCTTTACTGTTCCGAATTCTTTTGTTATTCTCGGGATTAAAAAATAAATTTATTATAAAACGTTAGTTTGAAAAAATATCCTCTTAGTGAGGCTTTTTCAGTCTAAAAACTTCAACACAGGAATTATTTAATGGATTATAGTGGTGTTTCAAAAAGTGGAAATAAAATTAAAAAATTAAAAAAATCATTTAAATTATTTTGGAGATTTTTTAACCGAAATTCACTAAACATTTGTTCCTCTTTTCTCACCTTCGAATTAACTTTCTATATCTTCTTCTTTTGTCTAAATTTATATAGTCTAAAACCCTTACACAAATTCATTTAATAGGCATTCCCAGGATCCTTTACAAATAAATTTCGAAAATAGACATCCTATCTGAAATGTACGTGACTTTGGGCAGACAATTTGTTCAATACCCAGTTTCTCCCTTCAACGTACTTTTAAATTAAACCACACAATTCTTTCAACGCCCAGTGGCTCACCCCCCCCCCCCCCCACTCGCCCTGTACTAAAATATTAACCACCAGAATGTTAAAATTTTATATTCAGTTTTCTGTTAAACCTCCTGATGAAGGGTTCATAGCCCGAAATATAATAAAAATCTCCAAAATAATTTAAAAGATTTTTTAATTTTTTAATTTTATTTCCACATTGTGAAACACCACTATAATCCGTTAAATAATTCCTGTATTTAATATGTTTCACTACAAACCAACACCGCTTTCCCTAAACTTTATTAAAAACTTCAACATAAGCCTTTCACGTTAAAAAATATTAGAACCCTTGCATTTTTTAAGTGAAATTTTATTCATCAAAAACAAAACATCATTTAAATTCCACTTGTACAATCTATCGCCATTTTTAATTGAAGTTTTTAATTTTTGAAGATTTACTTTTAAAGAATAGCTTAATAAATTCAAAGCTTCTATTATTTTCTGCTAGCTAATGTTTATGTTAAGTTTTAAGCTCGAAGAAGCTTTAAAATGAAGCGAAACGTAACATTTCAATAAAGTTTTTCCTTAAATCCCTTATTTTGATTTTTGGTATCAAATTTGATTAAATTTGATGCCTGGAAATATTAACAAATTGAAATATTAAATTCCATTTTAAAAAATTTGAAATAATACATCAATTCACAAATAAATGAATAATTAATTTTCGTGGTAATTTATATATATATATATATATAAAACATTTTCAGGGTTATTTTGAAATTAAAAGATATTTTTCTGATTGCCCACGTAATCCATTCTACCCTAAATTTAAAAAATTATAATTATATTAAAATTTGAGAATTCAATTAATTTCGATTCAAAAATGAATTGTTAAAAAGACAAAAATTTTGCATATTTTTTCTTCGAATACAAGTAATGAAAAATTGCCCAGCCTCATTACGTCATCGAAATCGGTCCCTTTGGCCTTAACAAACAATTAATCCTCATCAACTATTTGGCTCTTTCTAGCTCTAATTCACGCATAGAAAAGTCGTAAAACTTTCACTCGCTTTTATATGTAAATATAATAATAAAAAAACAAACAAACATACAAACAAGAGTTTTAATAAATAAATAAATAAATAGTTAATAATAAAATTATTTATCTATCTAAATATGTATTAATATAGCAATCCTTATTAAATAATTTGTGCCAATTTGAGAGAGAGATATGCATCTTTTGCGATTCTGATATGATCTCTTTTCTTTCATAATTATTATTATTTTTTTTTTTTGTAGTTTTTAATTTTTGGTTACAAAAATAATAATACTAATAATTAATACCGATAGCTATGAATGTTTAACATTGTGGATCACATTAAAAAAAGATGTTCATAGCTATAACTATTCCATGAAAAAGTATTATCGTAGATGGAACAAATTTCAGTTCGACTGTTTTGGTTTTTGTTCCTCAATTTCAATTAAAACTTACCCTAAGTATTACAGAAAGTCCGAAATATTGAATAATATTATGTAATTGAATGATACAAAAGAAATTATGAGCCATTATATTTTATTGCAATAAATATTATGTTTAATTCTAAACCATTCAGAATATATGACTAAAATGATGTTAGAATTAGAATTTTATTATATGTGTTGATATATAGGATTATCTCTATTTTTGATGTTTTTTTTTGAAAGATTATTATCTCTACAGAATAACGAAACGTTGAAATTTCAGCCTTAATATTAAATATACCCAAAAATATTGGTTAAAAATTGGATAAGTGAATTTATTAAATAATAATGTAATATGATTTATGTATTATCTACATTTCAAAATGTGTAATGTTATTCTAAAAATTAAAATTTTGTAATGTTACGTTTTGAAAAAAACAAACATAATTTAATATTTCGTAAAATTAGGTTTTCATAAACTTCGAATTTTAATGTTATATTTATAGGGGTTTTCAGAGAAAGATCGTATAGATTTATGTATTTAATTTATTTAGCAATGAAATAATTTACTTTTTTTTTTTAATTTTGAAAATACACTTGACGATATAGTAAGAATTTGAATATATTTTTCTTCTTCAACGCAATACTACTCGATTCTGAGCTTCTGCGATTACTATGGAGAGTATCCATCCTCTCCATTATAGTTTTCTTAGATAAATTTTTCACTAAGGTGGTTTCCCGTCGCCTTCACCTGGATTAGTGAGACGGCTTGCATTTTTGACAAAGATGAAAATTGTTCTGAATAAGGCGAGATTCGATCCGAAATCCAACGCTTTTTGAAACATTACACCTTTGAAATTTTAATATCTAAATTTAATAATTACAAAATTGTAAAATTATAATTTCTTATTTATAACGGCTCATATTACTTTTATTTAAATTCAATAATTTTGTATAATACAAAATTAATATCATTCAATTTTAATCAAATCGATTAAAATTTTATAAAACTTTATTCAATTTTTTTCTTAATAAAATAAACTGATTTTTATTTTCTCTCCCTTAGCCTGAATTTTAATTTGATATTATCTACGATAACACATTTCATTCAGCACTATTAAATCGCTATATAAATAATAAAAAAAAATTGACCATCATTGTTTTGTTTTTTAATATTCAGTCACATTTTACCCCCCACGATTTGGTTTATTGCTATAAATATCTTAAAAAATAGTGATAAATATAAATAAGGGTAAAAATAAAAAAACATATATAATACAAAATATCCAACACTCACATTCATATTCCCTTTTGAAAATTCTATTTTCAAAACAAAACAAACACCAGCTCCGAATGGACAAACAAAAAAAATAAAATAAAAACAAAAACAAATTTTGTATTTGCTCGCCCACATATGCCTTTATTTTTTTAATTTGTTTCAATTCCCCATTCATTATCTTTTTCCTTTCCATAATATTCTTAATATTATTGATTTATATACTTAATATTTATTATATTTATTAATAAATAGTTAAGATTGTTCTTATTTTTGTTGTTTTGTTATTTATGTTATTTTTATTTAACTTTCTTTGGTTAAATTTATTCACAAAAGGACTATCAGTATTCCTCTTACACTTCGTTCAATTGATTAAATTGATAAATGATAAGAAAAAGTGATTAAAAAATAATAAATAAAGTGGAATAGTGAATGTTTAGAGGGTTTGTGTATATTTAAATATCACATCAGTGTAATTCCTACTCTTTCTTTTCACGAAATCGTACCTCTATATTCGTTCAATTTCACTAAAATCCACTCAATTTCCATTTTTTTTAAATCTAATTCTTAATCATTTATCCATTTTATTTATTTATTTATTTTTTGTTTTAAATAATTTTAAAAGGACAATTATAATTTACGAAATTGCTTAATCCATTGTATTTTTATTTTTCAAATATATATATTATATTTCTATATATATGTATATATATATTTACTGTTTAATATATATCATAAATAAGTATTTTTTTTTCATAATGTTTTTTGTTTAGGGCACCTTTGGTCATCGTCAAGCCGCCAACCTAGCGTTAGGCTTATGGGGGGGTTGTCTTTCAAGAATCTCTTTATTAAGAATAAACTTTTTTTTGTTTCAGGTTAATAAAAAATAACCCCCCACAACCCGCAAGACTTTAATATTCTATTGACTGAGCAAACATTTTCTAAAAAGTCTATATATTTATATTTAAACAAATGTATACATTCCATATTATTAATTATTATTATTAGTAATAATTATTTTTATATTCAAGATATTTTTTTTTTTATTATTAAAAAATTATTTCATGAGAGCGTGTGAAAAGTTTTTTCTTTTTTTAATATATGTATAAATAAGTTTTTTATATTATTATTTCTATTCAAGAGCATTTTGATCTATATTATAAAATATAGATGTTTACGCGCCCAAGTGGAAGGCCAAATGGTATTTCGGGTTTAAGAGAGTAGTAGTAGTAATAATTAGTAGTAATTTATGTAGTAGTGGTACGGGTAGTAGTAGTAGTAATTAAGCTGTCTACTGTTGAGATGGCGCTGCAGCAATAAGGCTATCCTCTTGCAGGGCTGTAACTAGGCAGGCGGCTGTCAGGTGGCTCCGCTCAACGGCACGTGGTGGAACTGATGGTGGTGGTGGTGATGATGATGGGGGTGGAACGGCGTAGCCAAGTTAAGATTGTCCATTTTCTTCTGGTTTGGATCCCTATAAAAAAAAGAAATTATACATTCATACAAAATGCACACACCGCACACACAAAGGACACACTATTAGTAATTGTCATCAATTAGATATTTTCACAAATCAAAAAATAATTAAAATAACCAAATTGTTTATTTATATATTAAAAATAAAATAATTCATTAAAGAAAAATTTAAATTTTGAGAGAGTTAAATTTCTTTATAGATTTGAAGCTTTGGTGGTTGAATTGTTTATCAAAGAAAAGTTTCGGCTAAAATCACCTAGATTGCACATTTTGTATTTCAAAACCTATTACTAGAAATGTTTTCGATTGCTGGTAAAGTAGACAATTCAATTTAATCGAAAGTTATATGGCCTATGTTTTTAAAAAATAAATCAAATATTATATTTTTACAATTTTAAAATTATGAAATTTTAGAATTTACTGTATTAAAAAATTTAAAGGTTTAATGTTTCAAAATACAAATTTGTGTTTAAAACAAAATTAATTTAATTTGTTTTGTCATCACAAAATGTACTATAATTCATATATAAAATATAAATTATTATATAAATCGAACGAATTAAAAGTATCTTTTTTGACAATTAGATGGAATATTTTTTCAAAAATCAACTAGATGACTGAAACCAAAATATATTATTAAGAAAGATTCAAAATCTAAGGTCAAAGTTTCAAAGATTTTAGTAGAAATAATTTTATATTGCTTATCAGAGGGAGTTCATCCCCTCAGGAGTTGAACCTGAGAACCAACATGTTTTCGATCAACAACTGCCCGGAAAGAATTTCTAGTAATATCTTTGAAATTTCGACCTTAAATTTAGAATCTTTCTTAATAATAAATTATTATATTATAAAATAAACTTACTATATTAAACTTTAGATTAATATTTTATTATAGACTTCTGCCATAGAACTTGAAAACGACTCCAGGAATAGGTATCGAAACGTCGCATCTTGATGATAATATCTCAATAAAAAAAATGCAATAATCTAGATGAGTTTAACCGAAACTTCTTTCTCAAGATATTTAAATTTCCTTTATTAAAGTTTTCCGGTGTCCCTTTTTTTTGAACAATTTTTTCTATTGATTAGTGAATATAGAAACGATTAAAGTTTGAAAAAATAAAAAGTCTAATAAAATTGAAACTAAATCGTGAAATTAATTTTAATACCAAAGCCTTAAAGTAATTTAATATTTAAATAAATTTGTAATAAATAAAATTTGAAAATAATTGCTAGTACTGATAACGAAAGGGAGGAAGGAGATTTTTCAGCCCTTTTGCTTATAATAATAGATAATAATAAAAACAATTTCACTATTTTTTGTTGTGACAAACGTACAATAATAATAATAAATACTTTTAGCAGACAAACAAATCAACTTTTGTTCTTAGTGCGTACAAAAGATACTAATAAATAAAGTGATTTGGAATTTTGAGAAATTCTCAGTGTTTTTTTTGTGTGTGTGTGTGATCAAGATATTATTATTAATAATAATTATATGAAGAAGATAAGAAACATGCATAGCAGTGAAAAGTGATTGAGGTGCTTTGCTGGTGCGAATCTGATTTTGATTAGTCGAACGCCCGGATGGAATACGTATATTATAAGCAAAGTATTAGGTATATTACGTATTAATATGTTATTGTACTTTTAAAATATTAATAATTAGACAAGATGGTGGAGATGGAATAAATAAATTAGTAAATTAAGACATGAATTTTTCAATCTAGAAAAAATAATTAAGTTCGCCAAATAAGGTCATCAAACAAAAGCATTCACCAAAATAACGTTCATCCCCAATATACAAAGTAGACAATTCCGTGAACTGAGCTGGTGGCGCTATCTGAAGGCTTCAATTCTCTGACTTCAAGAATTAAAAATGTTAACTATGAAGTAATTGACGCCATCTGCAGATATAACTTATATGACGTCACCAAGAGGCAAAATTGCAATAGTTAATAAAAAATTGGCAAACTGGAACTCCCTTCCTGTATAAAACTTACAATGTTTAATACTCCAAATAAACGGTTTCACAAGTGTTATCGAATCAGAACCAACTTCTGAATATTCCTTCTAGGATGGCACTAATAACACTTCTCGACAAAAATTAAACAAAAATTTGTCCCCGTAAACCTAACAATGGATTCCAGTAGAGTTTTATACGCTGGTTATCATGCAATTTCCAGATTTTTTACAACACCTCAGTGTTTTGAGATATTATCGGTCAAAATGACGAAAAATGCCATTTTGACCTATTTTCGAGTCCCATTAAATATTAAACAACAATATTTGAAATCAAAATATTTCCTAGACGTAATAGAAAACACTTTCCTCTTTGATTTTCCAATTACCACTTGATTTTAGCTCAAATAGAACTTGAGTTATAACTAAAAAACTAAGACCTTATGTTTTTATCTATGTTTATTATCCTTAATAATCACATAGTTTTAGTTTTATAGTTATAACTCGAGTTCTAATTCAGCTAAAAACAAGTGGTAATTTGAAAATCAAAGAGAAAGCTGTTTTCTATTATGTCTAAAAGATATTTTGATATCAAATATTGCTGGTTAATATCTAATGGGACTCGAAAATGGGTAAAATGACATTTTTCGTCGTTTTGACCGATAATATCTCAAAAGTCTGAGGTGTTGTAAAATCTGGAATTTGCATGATAACCAGCGTATAAAACTCTACTGGAATCCATTGTTAGGTTTACGGGGGAAATTTTTGTCGAACAGTGTAATACTTATAGGTGTTGCATTATTTTGTATTTTTATCAATAAACAAAAGAAAACATGATTTTTGTTTTTGGTATTTTCTCCTGGTTGTGTCATCTTACATTTTTCTCAAGTTAATAATTCACCCGAATTATATGTTGTCAAGAGAGTTCTTATACCTAAACATGTTCAATTCATGAGCATGTTTAAAAGATGTATATTTTTTGAGTGTGGATACTGAGTTTAGAATTATTTGCAAATTGGTTTATAAATTTCTCTTTTCTCATTTTAGGCCATTTAGGATACATTCTAAATAAAAGTCATTTGAATTCTTCTATATAATATTTGTATTTTACTTTCGATTTAGGTCTATTTGATGTTTAGAGAGCATACATCCCAAGAAAGTACCTACTTTAATCGATGTTAAAAAGAAGGAGAATAAATAACTATTATATTATAGGTTAAAAAAGTACTGATCTCAACTCTTGGGATAGTGATGGTCTAGCATAGCTTTGGATATAGTCGAGGGGTGAACCGGGATTGGTATTATGTGTACACGTCTTTGGAATTATTTTGGAATTCATTAGATAATGCCCCTTCATCTATTGTCTTCTAATTGGAAGTGCAAGTGGAAGTAGGTGTACACGATATTAGGTCGCGGTTCCCTCCTCGGATATAGTCTTATAAACATGGTTCAAACCCACCTCCATTGTGTACTTGAGTGTATGTAACTCTCACACAGTGCATAGCAATATACGTGGAAATATGATATGAAAGCTGCATAAAAAGAGCCCTTTATGTCTAATAATGTCTGGGGAAGATAAGACTGGGTCTCAAGGATACCACACATTAATAATTATCTATGTTCATGGTACTATAATTTAACACAATTGAAACAAAACGATTGGATTGATTTGGTTATCTGTAGTTGCAGAATGCCGGAAAACCGTTCATTCAAAAAGATCTGGATTTGACGGAAGACCAGCAAGAAGGGAACTCTAAGATGTTCAAGATGCGATGTAAGTCAGAAAAATACAAGATGCTGACTGTATTGACAGATATATCTTGTAATTAGTAGAGATTGTGGTGTTGGATATATGGTAGATATATCTTGTATTTAATCAGCTAGGAGTAGCGTCCACGGTAATCAAACCCGTTTTATTTAGAGTGAATCATTTTGAACTTCAGTTTGAACTTCAGATGTTATTTGAAGTTTTTCATTTAAAAATAAATATTAGCCAAAGTTGACAAATTAGAAAGATTATTTTCAGATGTACACTTATTTGGCGAACTTATCTTCTAATTATAATCAAAAATAAAATTTATAAATGATAAAAGTAATAATATGAGTTAATCACTGTATTCGATTATCTAATCATGTATAATAATATCCGAGGGAATGAACCATAATTATCTCTGACCACTATATTGATTGCTTTGACCCTAATGACCTACGTTTGTTTCATACGGACTAGAACATCACAATCCGAATTAATTTAATTTTATAAATTACATTAAAAAAATAATAATAATAATCTATAAATTTTATTATTATGGGATATTTGGCGAAGTGACTGATCTCGGTTATGGTAGCTAACATTAGCCATAACTAAGGCAATAAAACAATTTTTAATGCCTTGTTTTATATATGTTTTTCTCTCTTGAAAAGGTCGGTAGTGCACCAGAATTAAGGAAAAGCACACGAATTCGAATAAATCACTTTTTCTTTATCTGGTTTATAGAAACTGATCTATCCTATAATGGCTCCTTTTTGCAAGATAAGCTTATACGATATTAGCGAGTTTATGATTTTACAAATTAAAAATGAGAAATAAAAAATGTTTTGTATGTTCCTCCAATGTACGATATATATATGTTTGTGTGTGTGATATGTTAATTTACTGATTTTATAAACTATTTAGAAAATTTAGTGGTTTTCAAACTTGATCTGGTCTTTGTCTCTCTTTAATCTTTTGATACTTGATCCAAGTACACTGTGAAATTTATTTTCTTTCCATCTTTTAAGATTATGTGAAAATTCAATTTTTTTAATGTTTAACACTATCATAGACTTGGTATAATTACCTGAGTCTTGTAATCAGGGCTTAATTTTGACGGGAATGGTCCGGAACGATATTCCGGTTCTTTTTTATTCAATTAAGACTTAGAAATGATAAAGAATATGAATTGATACTAATTTTTCCAAACGTTTCGGTTCTATCCATCTTTTTTAGAAATTAAGCCCTGGTTGTAATAAACTATCTTTCAAAGTGATTTACTTCCAAAAAACAAAACAATTTAGGATATATAGTCTTTCTATACGTTTAGAAATTGTCTATATGGATGTTGTTCAGTCTACTTGAATTAAAACTTGCCTAGTTTAACAGTGGTTTTACAGAATTGGCAAAACCAAAACCAAATACAGGATATTTAAGTAACGAATCTACGAAAACAGTGACAAAAATATAGTATGAAATTTTGATCAAAATCCCTCTTGAACTTGTTATGTTGGTTTTAGTCTTAATGGATTCTCAAGACTTAGACCGTCGTGAGACAGGTTAGTTTTACCCTACTGATGACATGCTTTTGCGATATTAATCCTGCTCAGTACGAGAGGAAACGAAGGTTTGGACATTTGGTTCACGCACTTGGTCGATCGGCCGTTGGTGTGAAGCTACCATCTGTGGGATTAAGCCTGAATGCCTCTAAGGTCGAATATCCCTTCTCGACAATTTGTATTGAGCAATAATAAAACTCGGTAGACCAGTTGTGTCGAAAGGCAATTATGTAACTTTCTTAGATGAATGCCTTTTTTTGCCGTTAGTTGTAAACTAAATTATTGAGGAAATTCTTTTCGATTCTATAATATTGCTCAGGAATCATTTGCAATCAAAATTATTTATTTATTCTAAGGATCTATCAATTAGGACAAAGTACAATTTGAAAACCACTATTTAAAAGAACACACATTTAGAGTAGTGTAATATTGAAAAAAAACGTGAATTTTTTATCCAAGTGAAAAAACAAAACAAAGAAGAAGTAATAGCTTGACTATTCCCTCTAGAGTTGTAGTAGTTAGTACCTCTCTACACTTGACAATAGTGTAGTAGACTGTGTCTGTCTGTCTGCGTGTGGAAGGTGGGGGCCGGGCCACCCACCTCTGCCATTTTGCTCTTGGCGTACTCGATGCGCATGGCGCCGCGGTCGGACGAGTGCAGGTAAGTTCCCAAGAGGGCGGCCATCGCATGTCCGGCGCACCGCACGTCTTGGAACTCGACGAACGCCACCGGGCTCCCCCCCTTCAAGTGCATGCGCAGGCGACAGAACCCCGGGAAGCTGTGGGGGTCAGGTCAGGTGTGCAGCAACACATGTGGTGAGATCAGGTGCAACCGTGGTGAGCCAGGTGAAGTAGTACGGTGGTAGTACGGAGTAGAAGAGTGGCCCGATAACACAGAGCAAACACCCATGTCGCCAATCAGACTACATCCGAGTTTCTCTCACCTCCAAGAATTATCGTATTTACTCTCTCTCTCTCTCACACACACACACACACATTAAGCCACATTCATACAGATTCGTTTCATATTCATGCATCACCATGATAATATCCACCCTCCCCAAATGAGAAATGATTTCACTTTGACCCAAGTTTATTTAATACGTATCTGGTTCCAAACAACTTGACTTTTAACTATAAGGTGTCTCAAAAGTAGCACAGGATTTAAATATACAAAATGAACCTTTTTTATACTAAACAATGTATTTTATAAATGTAAAGCTCAATCCGACATAGATGGCGCTAGGATCTTAGACTTTTTGACTGGGTTGTACACACGAATAAAGCTGGACAATAGCCGGATACTGACTGAGGGTTTGCTTCGCGAGCCCGTTGAGGCAAATGCCTGGTCGGTCAGTACGTGCCTTGCCCAAGGCAAAAGTGCCCGTTGCCTCGTCTGAGGCTGCCTCGGCCCAATCCATCGGTTGTCGTTTTTTGTGAATGCTCAAATGCGTTTCCTGCGTTCACTCAGGACGGTTCTGCGGCGAACCCCCGAGGCTGCTCGCTTAATCAGTATCCGGCTAATGACGTATTCAAATCTATTAACTGAAAATCTGCGCGGGTATCCATACTTGAGAACAGATTAAGAAATCGAAACTTCGTTATATTGTCTGTATTACTTATTGTTGTGTTAAAAAATAGTTAAAAATCATGATGTAATTTTAATAAAATTTAACCTTGGCAAAGTGTGAAATACTTTAAAAGAATAACAAATCCTATTGAATATGGAAAATAATATCTCCATGATACTCGCTCTTTTGACAAAATTTCCAATCACATTTCCGCAGAATTGTTTCAGCAGATATGGCCACCAAAATCATGGGATCTTACACTATCTGATTTTTATCTCTTAGGTTTTGTAAAATCCAAGATTTACGCCAAACGTATACAATCTATTCCTGAACTTAAACAAGAAATCAGACATTTTATCGCAATAATTGAGCCTCGGGTCTGAGAAAATGAGTTTGGCGATTTTGTCATATGAGACATGAATGCTGGATATTATTTTCCATATTTAATTGGAAAGTTTACTCTTTCAAAGTATGTCACAACATTGTTAATTCATGTACAAATAAATGGTCATTTTGTAAATTTAATTCCTGGACTACTTTTAGGACACCCTATATATAAAACGTTGACCTACTATAACGGATAATGTAGATAGAGATTCGCAAGTTAATTAAATGCCCTTTTAAAGCTCCATACAAATGTATAACTTGTTTAGATATAAAATAGATAAATACACAAATTCCACAAATAGAATTTAATTTATTATTTTATACAAACTTTGAGAAATTAACTTGATAAATATAGAAATGAGAAACGCAATAAATTCCTGCGACTATTTTTAGTTAAACAACATAAAACAAAACAGAAATATTTCAAATATTTCCTTTGATTCAAATACTTTGAACCTTTGTGACAAATTGTCAATGTTGGGATCTGATCTTTTATGGAATTTCAATATAACCGTTTCTTCAAAGAAATTCGATTTCTATTTAGATCCGGATGGAATTCTACACTTGGTAAATATCTCACTATACAATTGCTAAATTTGTCTTGATTGCGGCATGTACCTACTTGTGGAAAAGGGCCTTTAGGGATTCTCTAGATGTACTTAATTCAAATACTAAGAAAATAAAATAATAGTAGTCGTTATTAACTAGTTAATTTAATAACCCATCTTAGAACCGATTCCGTACTTTCTCTAAAGCCTCATTAATGCGAAATACACGATTTAATACAAACAACAGGTTAGGTTCTTACCTCTCTTGGAATGACCATATTATCTCAGTAGCAAAAGCTGCAGCATGTCAGTTTGGCTTTCTTTTGCGAACCAAACGATTTTTCACCCCCACTCAACTCCTACAAGGCTCAAATTCACCCCTGTCTTGACTATTGCTCGCATTTGTGGAGAGGGGCCTCCAAATATTCTCTTAATACCTTAGATGCAATTCAGAGGCGAGCTATCAGACTGATAGGCGATCCTACATTAACTGACACTCTCGACTCCCTAGCCCATCGTAGATCTGTCTCCGCACTTTCCCTTTTTTATAAATATTACCATGGCTTTTGTTCTGACGAAATAAAATCGATAATCCCACCAAAGGCTTCATTCGCGCAAAATACACGATTTTCTAAAATTCAACACCCCTACGCGCTTAAACTAGATACTAATCGAACAAACGCTTTCGCCAATTCATTTATCCCTATGACATCTAGAGACTGGAACTCTCTTCCCCCGACCGTCTTTCCAGCACCTTATAACCTTCAATCTTTCAAGACCAGCATCTACAGATACCTTCGACTGCTACCCAATCCCTAAATCTCCCCTTATCTTCACGTTACAAGGGTCCACCACGGACTTCAGAGGTTGTACCTTCTTGGTGCAACTTCTTCTTGTATCAATATCATTATAAAAAAAAACAGCCCATTGTGGTCAAATTACAATAGAAATACATTTGAGTGTCCCTATTTTTTTCTAAAGACTTACTTTCATCTTTCCACAAGTCCTAATATCTTCAATCTTTCAAAACCCAAAAGCAAGTTAATGCGAATGAGTATTTTCTGACTTATTTCTGGGAGCTGTTGAGTCACTTTCAGTTTAGTATCTATAACTTAACATTTAAAAAAAATCCGACCTTTCGCCGTATTATAAATACTAATATACTCTAAAAAGATGTTGGAGGTTGCTTCCCCATTTCCACAAGTCCTAATAGCTTCTTAACGCATGTTACTACCCTTTGGCTTAACTTATTTCTGAGATCTTATGAGATACTTTTGGCTTATAGCAGTTATAGAATAAGTTTCTTAAATTTTTACCGTATTATTACTATTATACTCTTATGTTTAAGGTCGAAGAAGATTTTAACTTATTTTAAAATTGCCATAAACTATATTTGTATACATCGATATTACCGCTTGAAAAATTATTGATTTAATTCACCACAAAATCCAGAAAACTTGAAAATGGGGCTTACTTAAGTCAGACCAATTTGAGTACTATCTGCGGGAGTTTTGACTGAAACTATCTAGATTGCACATTTTTAATCATAAAAACTAATCAAAATGCACGACTTTTCTATGTATTTTGATGAGTTTTGCTCATTAAAAAATGCAATCTAGTAACCGAAACTTATCTTTGAATAAAAAGCATTGAATCTGAAAGTATCTTCGGTGTTCATTCTTTCTTTCTGTACCTTACAATTTTAAATTTGAGTTTGTTGCTATTTTTGCTTGATTATCCCCAAGAATTGGGAAAATTTCACCCAGGTCCATAATTAGAGATAAAGTTAATAATGTCTTTTAAATCATTGAATAGATAAAATACTCTTTCGGGGCAGAATCAACATGACTCAAAGACTTTTAAAAACTAGACATTTTTTTATAACCTTAAATCTTTAAAGACTCTTCCCCACAAATACCTTGAACTCTAATCCAACCCCTATGTATTCTTAAAGTTCTATCCTTCTCTATATTTCCTACTATGATGAAATAATCAATATCTTGGCATATTGCACCATATTGGATTACGTCAAAAAAAAAGTAAACGAGAGCTAGGTAAATAATAGATCCCGAAATATTTGTTTAATTTTTTCATTTTGTTAATGTTTAAAATACCCTTTTGTATTTTTTTCTTTTGTTTCTAATCGCGAACTTTTAATTACAATGTTGAAAAATGAATAATCAATACGATATACATACCATATATATATAATCGGTATAATAATATAATATATGCAGAGTTATTAAACATATTTGAATGTTTTTGTTAAAATGGTTTATTGTATATTGGGAATCCAAATTACAAAATATCGTATTAAAAAAACAAACAAATAAATAAATAAAAGGAAAAGAAAATTCCCCCTGACTTATAATGAAATTATGAAATTTGTAAAATAATAAAGTAAAAATAAAAATGGATTTGATTTAAAATTAAATATAATATACATAATTCTATAACATTAAATAAATAAATAATACATTATTTATTATTCAGCTATCTATAAAATAGTTACTGGATGTTAACACTATAATAAATCTGAATGTGCTTAAATAATAAAAAAGCGAAACGTTTTCTTTTTACTAAATTCCTTAATTAAAATTACCCGAATTCATGAGAGCTAAAATGTATACATAATAAAAAATATATATCAACAAGATGAGAATATTTAAATCATATTTGTTTTTAATTAAATAAATAAATAATTAATAAACAAATAATTAAATAATAAACAAACATTATTGATTGATTCTCGGTTTTATTTTGTATTATATTTACTCTATAGCGCACAAGAATTTGAAAAATAATTTTACAGAATTTTCGAAAAACACGACACGATGTTTCTTTTCTATTTATAATTGCTTCTGGCAACTAGTAGAGGTCTGATAAAGGTTAAGGAGGTTCGGGTGAGCTTATCTATCTGGTTGATCATTGAAAAAAAATTTTGTATTTCTGCAAAGTGACAACTTCTGCCTACTAAATATTTTTAATTTAAAAAAATAGTTAATAATGAGGTTAATTTCGAATAAAAATCTTTGTTTTGATAATATTAATAAAACGAATATTGAGATAAATTTTTTCTCATTATAAAAACATTTATTTAATACAAAAACGATTTCAAGAAATAGAGTTGGAATTCTACCCTAGTGCTTCTGTTATATTCTGTTGGCTCCAAATAACTTTTTATTTTTACATTTATAAATAACTAATTAACTAGACTGTCAAATCTATTGAAAAATGTATCATTCGATTCATAAAAGTTGAATTATTGATTTGTATAAATTTGTTGGAAATGGTATAATTTGTATAGAAGCCCTTTTAAAAGCTCGGTCCATTTACTTTCATGTTAAAAGGACAATTTTCAATCATTTATTTCTTGGTAATGAGTCAGACGATCAACTTCGGGAATAAATATTTAATGCATCAATGATCCGATGGTAAAAATTAGAAAATAGTCACGAACCCCTTTAATAGTTTATTATTTTTCCAGAAAACAACATTTTTCAAATTTTTCAAATATTTAATTGATAAAGGGAGAATATTTTCAGAAACGTTTCGAATTTTTATTAAAAGTTTTTCGGTTGTTTTTTTTTCATAAATAATTGTATTTATTTTAGTATAACCATAAAAATAAAAATGACTAAAAACAAATTTACTTTAGTAGCTATAAAAGATAATTTTTTATATTTTAAATTATTAGATGATTTTGAACTAAATCCCGTCCTCGTTTAAGCATTCTGCGGTGACCCAGATTTCTAGTACCAAATGATGTACAACTGTCGCTTTGTTAATAGCTGCCCTCAATTAATAATATTGGCGTCTAGTAGAACATAACACCCACCCGCTACTCGCTATTAAGCAAGTAGTATAGTGGCCAACGATAAAATTTTTAAAACCAACAGACAAGACACTCTTATTGCTTACATGATTAAGCAAAGTAATAAACTCCTTGCTCATAGTAAAACCTAGAATATATTTTTTTTTTACTATCTAGTCTCCTGAGAAGAGAAGTAAGCTTAGCAATAACGCAAAAATCGATTTCCATATAATTAGAATTTAGGTCCAGTGAAATTTTAAATATCATTTATGAAATATTGAATTAAAAACTGAAAAATCCACTAAAAAATTATTTATTTAATTAAACAATTAAATATTCCAGCGCCTCCCCAGCGCGACCAAAACGAGGCCGTGTAAAGACAATTAATAACAAATTTAAATTTAGGGATCGAAGAAAAGATTATTTTTATTATAGACAAAAGGATCAGCCGGGGCTCGAACCCGGGATCTTTGCATGTGTACTGCAATGCTTTGTCATAAGAGCTTTAGCTCCTATATCCACTAAGCTACTGATCCCTGAACCCAAACTAATACCTATTGTCTATATGAATTATGGAATTTCTTTTTTAATCCTCTCCTCGTTCATTTTTCGCAGCGTAGGCCTTGATTCATTAATTAAACAATTAAATATTCCAGCGCCTACGAATCGATCGCAGACCACAAAGATCGAAAATAATTTTCTCTTCACCCGGGGCGCGACCACAACGAGGCCGTGTAAAGACAATTAATAACAAATTTAAATTTAGGGAACGAAGAAAAGATTATTTTTATTATAGATAAAAGGATCAGCCGGGGCTCGTTTTGGTCGTGTTCCGGGTGAAGAGAAAATTATTTTCGATCTTTGGGGTCTGCGATCGATTGGGAGGCGCTGGAATATTTAATTGTTTAATTAATGAATCAAGGCCTACGCTGCGAAAAATGAACGAGGAGAGGATTAAAAAAGAAATTCCATAATTCATATAGACAATAGGTATTAGTTTGGGTTCAGGGATCAGTAGCTTAGTGGATATAGGAGCTAAAGCTCTTGTGACAAAGCATTGCAGTACACATGCAAAGATCCCGGGTTCGAGCCCCGGCTGATCCTTTTGTCTGTAATAAAAACAATCTTTTCTTCTTTCCCTAAATTTAAATTATTTATTTATTTTTGAGACGTAGTGATTGAGAACATCAATACTTGAAACCAAAATATATGGTTTAACTAATTAAAAAAAAAACTTCCTCTTTCATATCCAATTTATCAGTTTGTTTTTAGATCAATGAAAATTCGATTTGTAATATGCATAAAAAAAAGCTATATATTTTTTTTTTACTCCAAATTGAATTTGCATTCAGCTAAAAAACAATTGATAAATTGAAAATGATACATGAACCTTATTTTCAATTAATATAACTAAATATTGAAATTTAGACAAATTAAGATTTTAGTTTTAATTTTTTTCAGAAATAATTGAACCTCGAAAGTTAAATAATATAATCAATAATTTCTTATGTTAATTCAACATGTTTATAAATTATTTTATTATTTTTTGAAAAATGAAATTGAGCACCAGACGGTATTTGAACCCATTTCTCTCTCCTATAGCCTAAATACATATGTAGAATTAACATAAGAAATTATTGATTATATTTAATATTTAAATTTCGCGGTTCAATTACTTAAATTTAGTTTATTGCTGTTGGGAATTCAAACGAGTCGAAAAATTAGTAAAAATCGTCTTTTTTGAAAATTTGACTCAACCTACCATATGTGACCTTCTCCGAGAAAAGGGACCTAGTGTGTGAAAATGAAGTTTTGAGAAAAACGCATTTAAAGTTTCATAACGCATTATCACTTTGAACACACCTTCAGTTGGGAGATGCGATTTGGTATGGTTAGTTATGATTGGGTGCCGACTTTGGTGACGTCATGCCTATGTGGTGACGTATTTTTTGTAAAAATAACTATAAGAAAGGAAAATAATAAAGTGACGCTTCAGTCTTGTGCCAACTGTATAACGAGTGTTATCAATATCTCAAAAGTTTTGGTTCTTTTGTAATTTTGTTACTAAGCTGATGTTAATTTGAAGTAATTTTTATAATCTTATTCTACACCCTTTTAGGTACCAGAATCCACTCTTAAGTCCAAACCCGTTTTTTGACACACTAGGTCCCTTTTCTCGGAGAAGGTCACATATATCAAAAATAGAAAAAACCTTTAGTATTTTTGGAATTACTTTATCAAATATATACCCCGAATCAGGTCTTACATTTTAGGAAATAAAATAATTGTTGCCTAGTATAATTTTTGGGAAATACTGAACTTTTTCAAACAAGAAATTAAAAATCTTATCCGGGAAAGTACTTTAATCCCCTTTTTTTCTTAGTGAAAGTAGTGTAGGTTTTAATCTGTAAACTCCTGATGATGGACTAATAATCCGAAATATATTGAGTTTGTATAAACCTCTTTGAGTTTTATTTCATTCACTGTGAAACTACACTCCCTTTAGTTTAATAATTAATCCCTTTTGCTTTTTAAATTTTATGATATCTCGCGAACGATAAGAAATAAAGAAAATGTTAGAGTTTGAAGTAGGTACTACAATAAGACTACAATTAGGAACCAAAATTTTAAAATTCTCCTCATATTGACATGTAAAAAGTATTTATGTATGTAAGTATGAACATATCCCGCTAAATGGCTTAACATTTCGAAAACTTAAAACTCTGGAAACTTAGCCTTAAAATAATTTAAAATATAGGGACATTAAAAGCACCCCGTTTTTGTTATCCAAAAAGCTAACAGAAATTACCATTTTTACCGTTTTGCAAAAATATCGAAAAATGTTTTACTTTATTGATTTATTTATTAGAGGAGTATTGTTTTTAGTCCCAAGCTCTATCTACATTCGATTTTCCATTATTATTAATATACAGAGTATAACAAAAATGTAAGCCGCTATTTCAGGATCGTATTCTATTCATTGAAATGAACGTAAAAGCTTATATAAACAACTCTGCTATCTCGCTTCATTGTACATCTGCCTGTCAATTTGTGTGTATTTTTAATAAATTCATGTCTCAAGAACGGATTAAGGTTTTTTAATTAAATTTAGTATACCTGTAGATAGAAATATTCTTTATAAAAACAAAAATAATTTTACGAATTTATCGTTAACAAATTTCAAAATGGCCTCCATTTAAATTTTTTAATTATTAATATCTAAGTAAATATTAGTTATATCAAATTATGTTATATGCCAGAGGTGGCCACAACGTGGCTCGTGAGCCGCATGCGGCTCTTCAGTCAATCTTGTGCGGCTCTTGAACCCTCTTGAATAATACTGATTTTAAAAAGTACAGGGTGGGGCATAAAGATCTACCACATTTTGAGGAGGTATAAAAAATGAAAAAATTTAACTAAAAAGAAACTGAATATATTTTTGAAAAGAACATAAAATAATTTTTTCTTTAATGTAAAAAGAGGGGGGGGGTCAAAAATGAAAATTCTAGCACCTTTCAACCAAACTCAACCAAATTTTGTACACATATTCTGTGGGCCCTCAGCAGGCTAGAAATGCAAAAACTAATAATCCAAAATGGAGGGGGGGGTCAAAAATGAAAATTCTAGCCCTTTCGACAAAACTATGTATACAAACATTTGGTTAGTTTTTGCATTTCTAGCCTTTTGGGGATCCACAGAATATGTATACAAAATTTGATTGCGTTTCGTCAAAAGGACTAGAATTTTTTTTTGACCCTCCCCCTTTTGTCTGATAAAATACATTTAAAAAAAATTTCAATTATTTTCTTTTCAAAAATATATTTAGTTTTTTCTAGTTAAATTTATTCATTTTTTAAATCTCTTCAAAATGTGGTAGATCTTTATGGCCCACCCTGTATAATAATTAAATTAAAAAAATAATAATACAAAAATTTAATTAATTTGTAATTTGTAATATTATAAGTAAGTAGAGCAAAAAATAAATGTTACTTCATTTATATTTTATAAAATAAAAAAAAGGTGTCTTTTTTAAATAAACCATTAATTAATCTCCAAACAATGTGGCTCGCTTTGAATGATTTTATAAATTTGCGGCTCCCAAAGTTAAGGCTAGTGGCCACCCCTGTTATATGCTATTAAATTAAAGCATTTTATTGTGAGAAAAAACTGATACCTCATTTACTCAAATCCATATCATTCAACAGAGTAATTGCGGAAATTGTTAAAGTGAACGTACGGAAAGACAATACAGTCTGAAATTAATCAAAAATACTTATTGAAGGAAGTTAAAACATTCAATTAAATAATTTCTTTCATAGTTCGGTTGTTTAATATCGGATTTGAGCAAATTATATTTTTATTCCCAATAAAATGCTTAAATTTTATCTAATATAACATAATTTGATATAATTGAAAAAGATAAACACATATATATTTATAATATATATTATTTATTTGTTTGAGACTATAGTTTCGAAGGCTTGGCCCTCATCATCACTCTTTTCAATTATAAATATTATCCTTCATGGGATAAGTAATTAATTCTGTCTGGCTCACAAGCTGAGAAAGAAGAAAAAAATTTTCAATATCCAAACGATACTGATCCCATGAAGGATAAAATTTATAATTGAAAAGACTGATGATGGGGGCCAAGCCTTCGAAACTATAGTCTCTAACAGATAAATAATTTACATTATATATTTTATATAAATGTGTGTTTGTTTATTTGCCTCAAGCAGAGGATAACCTCTTTGTTTCTCTCTATAATTTGATAAAGTGATTAAAAAATTCAAATGGCTAGCAATTTTAAAATTTAATAATGATAAAACCCAAAAATTTTATTATTATTTTTTTAGAAAGAATTTTGATATCTAGAGGTATACTAAATTTCATTAAAAAATTTTAACCCCCTCTTGAAATATGAATTTTATTTAATCACACAAATGGAGAACGAAGAGAGATTGAAGATTTGTTCATATAAACGTTTAGGCTCATTTCGATGAGTATAGTACGCTTATGAAGGTTTTGTTACACCCCGTATATAAAATTATTTTCTCGTTTAATATTGATTAGAACAAGAGAGAAGAATAAAGTAGAAAAAAGAAGATAAAAAAAAATATATTTTCGTAAATACTTTTTTTTTTTTTATTTTTTTAATTTTATTAAAATGATTTTGTCTGATAGGCGAAGTGGGTGTTCCAATAGAAAGAAAGGCCATTCATTCATTGAGGAAGCGAGTCATGCTTGTTGCTGTTACTGCTGCTGCTGCTTCTGCCTTCTAAAAATGTGCTCCAACTACGTACACAAGTGATATACAAAAAGGGAAAAACACACAGTTCAAGAAGGGGCTGGGCAAATGAGAGCATTCATGACCAAGGTTGTTTTTTGGTGGCAGAGGTGGGATGGCGAAAACAGATAAGGGATTATTTTTTTTACTCTTTTATCATGATTCCATTAGAGGTTAATAGATAAGAGAATTCTCTTTTCAAAGATACCAAATTCTTCTTACTAATTTATAAAAAGTGGTTTTAAAATTTTTCTTAAAAGAAACAAAATAAAGCAAAACAAAATTGAAAAGAAGTTTTTTCACGACCCTGTGTAGAAGTTAGTTTCTATGACATAATAGTAGGGATAGAAATGTCACATTATTTCCTATGGGAGATAATATACATTATTTCCCGTGGGAAATAATTTTGTTAATACAAATGAATTTCATCCATTTTTCACAAATTAACAGTTTGTTATTATCAAGATTGTTGTTAAATATAGCAACAAAAAAAGAAAACAAAGAATACAGAGGCAACTATATATTTAATTTAATTTGATTGTGAAAAATTAATGTGTCAATATTTTATTTGAATATTCGTTTTAAATATGAAGTCGTGAAAAAAATAGTATACCTCAAAAAATCCCTCAGTACTTTGTAGCTCTCTGGCTACAAATTGCACCTCGAGAAAAATAATTCATTTCTCTTGATGTATAATATACTATTTTGTAAATGTTATCAAATATTTTTAATTTATTTATTTATTTTTTGTAAACCTTAATATAATAAAAGACATGTTTATGGATAATAATTTTAATAGACATTCTTGAGCGAACAATTTGATACTATTTTAAGTGGAATAAATTTCGTAGATAATTATAAGTTTTTAGTAAATGTTATAATATTTAAAATATAAATATTTTATTTATTTTAGCAAATTTTAAATAAATACAAATCTTTGATGAAAAAAAAGAATCTTAAAACTTTTATTTAAAATACCAACTTTTCGGGAGAATTTTATCCATTTATCAATGGAATGTTTTAAGAAATTTGAAAAAATAGTTGCTTTAAGTTTGAATCTTTTATCCCTATGGCCTCCAGAGACTGGGACTCGCTCCCAACCACCGTCTTCCCAGCGACTTATAACCTTCAGATGTTTAAGACCAGTATCCACAGATACCTTCGACCCTTGGCCAGCCAATAAAATCCCCTCTTCTTCTTTTCACGATGGAGGGGTCAACCTTGGCCTTTAGGGGTTGCACTTTTTTCATCTTCCTTCTCTCATCATTTTCATTAAAAAAAAGTTACGTAAAGCAAATACAAATAAATAAATATTTTGAAAATAGACAAATATACAGAGTGTCTTAGGGAAAAAATTTCCTTAAATAAAAATGAAAAATAATAATAAATAAATATTAGAAAAATAGTCTACATCTGATATTTTGTTAATTGAATTTTAGTTGGTTAAAATTTTCGCCAATTTTGAAATAAATATTTTTTCTAAATTCCCTTTTTTGGGGTAAGACTTTAAGATTAAAAATTATTTTTAGTAAATATTTAAATTTCTTATTTTTATTCAAAGAAATTTTATCTCTAAGATAATCTGTATCAATGACTATTTTCAAAATTTTTTTTACGCTTCCTTTTTAAAGTAACTATTTTTTAAAATGTCCATTGATAAAGGGAACGTTTGAAATTCTAAAAAATCGACTTCATATTGTTTTTATAAAAGAATTGTATTTATTTAATAGAAAAAAAAATCAATAAATTATTTCAATATATCTGTAATAAAAATCAAATTTATTGTTAATAATTTCAACAGACATTCTTGAGCGAGTTATTTGATATTTTATTTGGTATACTAGTACATTCCGCAGATAGTATTTATCATTCTTTGAAACATGACATTTTTTTCGTAAAATAATTTTAATAAAAAAATTTTTAAATATAATAAATTCTTCACCTCCGACAAAAAACGAATATGAATAATTTAATAAATAAATTCACCCAATACTCGATATTACATTATGGTTAATTGGTTCCCCAGAATTGCCAAGTAAATTGAAATTAGGTAATTCAAATTCACGTTTCATATATATAAAATAAAGGATAAGTTTTAGAAATCAGAAATTAAGAAGTAGTACTTGGAACACCGAGCGATGCTCGGTAATTTTTTGATAATATTAATTTTAATTTTAAATTCAAGTAAAAAGGTCGATTTTTAATCGCAGCCAATTTAAATAAAATTGAAATAAAACCTAATTTATATTTTTACCAACGTTTCCACACTCTATGGCTATCATCAAGAAGTATCATTGGCAACAAAGTTTCGAATGTAATTGCAATTTAAAAAAATGTTGGTTGACACCTTTAAATCTTGAAGAAGGATGCACGATCCTTCGAATTGTCAGATTTTTAAGAGAATGAAATTGATAATCTAACAAATTATTTTGATAGAAAAATACCTTTAATTAATTAAAAAAAACAATTTTATTGAACCAATTATCATACATTGTATTTGGGCTTCGACTTCGGAGATTACTCCCCCACCATCGACTGTCCTTAATCTTCTTGAGATTGCCAACATCTTTTTAGTCCTTGTTTTTAATAAGAGGAAAAAACTAATTAAATAAAAAAACCTCTTTTCCGATTATCCTTTAATTAATTAAATTAGCAAATTCTCAATATATAATAATATTTGAAATGATCTATTAGTGGAATTTAAAATAAAAAAACCAATTAATTTTTTTAAAAGAAAATTGACAAAATGTAATTATATATTTTTATTCAAACAACCACTTGTGAATAATTATTTCAATTAACAAAAAACCCATAAAAAACAACTTAACCGAAGATGAGACCATGACAGATCAAATGCCAACCCTAACCCGTGAATTTCATCCAAATCGTTAGAGCCGTTTTCGAGAAACCGATTCTATTATATATACAAGAATTACTCGTTTAATATAATAAGGTTATTAGAAATAAACATATTCAACTACTGTAGATACATCCTGAATTCGGCATCTGACATTTAAATTCATTTTTTTAAATTATTATTGTAGCTTCTATATATTATACTCCTGTCACATGCAGACATTGTGGCGACACTATTCGAGCTTCATTTTACTTTTTAAACGGAACCCTAAAAAGAAAAAAAATTCTCTTTTTTTGATTAAAAAAAAAAATATTTTAAAAAAGTATTTTCTTGTTTCTAGTTTCAATTTCGTTAGTCAGTATGTATCAAATGGCTTCTAATGAGCCACAATTAATCACCGATTGGAAATGTTGTTGCAATATTCAATTTAGATTCATAATTCCTATCTAGATAGGCGCAACCAATAAGGGGAGGGTAGGGATCAGTCAGATGAGAGAATTCGGGATTAATTTTGATATACCTCAATTGAAAATAATTACATTCATTTCGTCAGAGAATAATTCATTCATCCATATTACACAAGCATGTGCCTTCAATCACAATTTATCTAAAATTTAAATAAATCGATATTATCTACAATGTTCCTATTTAAAGACTCCAACTCGATTAAATTGTAATTTCTACTTTCATATATATATATACTAGCTGACAACCGGTCCTTCGGCCCGGTATCACATTACCCCTGAACTCATTGACTGTCATTGGTACCTGACATCAGTGAAAAACCTCCCCCACACAAAAATAAAATCACTAAAATTTAATTTACGTAATCGTTTTCGTTCATTTACTCATTATACCCAAATACACTTGTACAATTTATTTTACAAATTGGATAGTTCTTGTATTTATTTATTTAAAAACATCAAATATAAAATGATCAGTTAAAATTACTTATTAAATTATTTTCAAAATTTCCAATTCAAAATATAATTTCAATTATTTAAAAAATATTTATATTTTTTCTTTTGTCAAAATATAAAAGTTGTAATTTTTACCACCAGAGTGACTGCGTTGCCGGTAAATTGACCGAAAAAAATTGATCGAAAATAATTGGCCGAAAGACAAATTGATCGAAAATAATTGATCGAAAGACAAATTGATGGAAAACAATTGATCGAAAGACAAATTGATCGAAAACAATTGATCGATAGACAAATTGATCGAAAACAATTGATCGAAAGACAAATTGATCGAAAACAATTGATCGAAAGACAAATTGATCGAAAACAATTGATCGAAAGAGCAATTGTTCAAAAAAAAGTATATATTCATTAGAATATTTTATACAAAATTGTTATGTTTCTTAAGTATATATAAAAAGAAGCTTGTTCAATCTCCCCCGATAGTAGTTCCAGCTAGTTTATATACTTTTACCCAGCAAAACTGAAAACGTTTACTCGGAAATGTTGCGAGAGAATAAGAAATTTTGCCCCACTGTTGCACCATCGACAATAATGATCGATTTATAATAAAAAGTCATGCTTAACTCAATTTCAATGGAATTTCCAGACACTGTAACGAGAGGGTACTTTTTTCATTTTGGCCGTTATGATAATGACCCAGAATTTTCATTAAAAATAAGATTGTTGAACGTTTAAGCCTTTGTGCCACCTGATCACATAGTAGAGGCATTCGAGGAACTGTGTGATAACGATGTTTTGCCCGTAGAAGCTCAAAAAATTATAGACTATTTTGAAGACACGTGGATTGGTCGGACCAGACCGAAGACAGAAGCGAAGAGCTCCCATATTATGGTATTGTCTAATTTTTTAGGACAATTGATCTTTCGATCAATTTGTCTTCCGGTCAATTGTTTTCGTTCTGTTTGTCATTCGATCAATTTGTCTTTCGGACAATTGTTTTCGGTCAATTTACCTAGACCCGAGTGACTGTGATGTCTTATTTTATAATTTTTACTCTGACAAATTTTAAAGACTTATTTTAAGTGCCATATCAGGTCTCCCTGACGTTTAGGCTCCTCTCCACATATACCTGTGCTGAGTGCGTTTAGTTGTTTTACACAGATATATGGGACCTACTTTTTAACGCCGGTTCCAAACGGCTAGTTTGGAGAGGTTACTAGGCAATTATACTCTTGATAGGTTGCCATTGCTTTCCAAGAGGAGTCGACTGCAAATATCTGATCTGCCGAGACTCAGTCTCGAACCAGCTTACTTCGAGTCAGCGACCCGAGACTCTATCCACTGACCCACAGTCGTTTTTAATTCATTATATTTATTAAATTATAAAGTTTTAATTTAATTTTAGTTAGTTTTTAGAGGGGTCGGTAGCGCAATGGGTTAAATCACCAACTTTTCTAATCTGATTAGGAGAACATCAACCTAGACTTCATCACCCCAGGTGGTAACCAATCCACCCACCCTCGAGTGGCAACCAAGCATTCAGATTCTGGGGGACCAGGACCATCACGAAATCAAGTAAGAAACAATGGAAGAATAACATCAAAAATCCATACATACCTGGGCACCTTTAACATCAACACACTCATCCGGTCAGGAAAAATTACATAGCCTGACCATGGAACTCGATAACACGTTCCGGAAAAAGATAGAGGGGTGGAAGGTCCAACCAGAAAGAAACATCAAGCTTTGCGGGATCCCAAGGGTCCAAACGCAACAAATAATAATAATAATTTTAGTTTTTATTCTTCTTCTCTGGTATTTGATTTATAAGTATGTTGTAAATTTTATTGATTTCTATAGAGTAGTTTTAAGTTTAAGCGGAGAAAATTAGCCTCTATTTTATATCTATACGAGTAAATATCTATATACAAATTTATTTTATTAGTAAAAGTCAGTTGGCAGTGAATTCTAATATTTTTAGAGAGAAATAAATAACAATTGCATAAGAAATGACATTTCCATCGAGCGTCGTGACGACACTCTAGATATTTTTTATTTTAAATATGCGTCGTTTTTTTTTTATTGTATAAGTGATTTTTTTCATCGATATTCCTTTCTCAGATTGAGGCGGCATCTCGCGCGATATCCCCGTGAAATTGCCTTGTCTGGTGCAAACAACTTTTTTTGTTAGAAAGAAAGAAAGAAATGCACAGGTTGGTTGCTTGCTTGAAGGCTTCTTGGTGGATCGATTAAAAAGTTTCTCTCTGGCCGTCTCAAAATTCATTAACTTGAATAGAAGTTTCGATTTCGACAATTTAATAAGAAAAAGACCCAACGACGTAATATATAGGATATGACATTTAAGTCGGCTTTTCTGTAATCTCTCTCTTTTCTTTATATTTCACTTATTAGATAGAATTCAATATATATATATACAGAATAGTATACTACAAAGAAGGGAATTTTCCGATTGTTCACTTTAAGATTATTTGAATGTATTTTATTAATTAAATTGGCTGCTTACACGAGGATTTTCTCCACGCCATTGTCATCTACTAGGGGTTAACCTCGCTCTATAAACAGACTATGACGTCACTAATTCTTTTTTCAGCTATCTTTTATATTTTTAAATATTTTTCAAAATAACAAACTACTTTAATAAGAAAAAGACCCAAAGACGTAATATATATGTTGCAGTAAAACCCCGTTTTTAGTAAGAACGGGTTCTTACTAGTAAAAACGCGTTTCATTGAATACCTTTGTGGCAACTAGAATTTACTGATGTTGGTTGAGTTTGGTTCAAAGGTCTAGAATCTTCATTTTTGACCTTATATAATATATATATATAATAGAATGCAATAAGGTTATTCCTCTAGTATTAGATAAGAATCGATCGTTATTTTTGATTTTAAGTCGATTCCTCCATGTCTTCAGCAATGTTTACCAATAATAATCGTACGGTCAAAAATCTAATGTGATATTATTATTCCTCAAGTATTAGATGAGAATCGATTGCTATTTTTGATTTTAAGTCGATTCCTCCTCCTCCATGTCTTCACCAATGGCTACCAATAAAAACCGAAACGTCAAAAATCGAATGTAGAATGGTTATTCCTCGACTGTTAAATGAGAATCGATCATTATTTTTGAATTAAAGTCAACATGAACTGCAAATTGCAAGTGATATCTGATTAATAATAAAGGAATAAACATATTAATATTTCAAATGAATTTGGATAAAGTTTAGCAGTTTATTTTTTTATACAAACAGGGCCACCAACACTTGTTTTGTTTTTGCTCGTTTAGTTCTTTTATTGTCTGGCAAGCTATGTTGGCTAACCTGATTTTTTTTTTAGTTTTTCCTGAATTTTCCAATTTTCCGGGCAACTTTTATAATTTTTTTTTACGTATTAACCTGAATTGGACTATTAAGAACATTTAAAAAAAATATTAGCCAAATCGGTCCAGGCATTTGAGAGATCTGCGCTTACAAAGAAACAGAAATTCATTTTTATTATATAGATATAATAATGGACATTTGTAGATTATAGACTAAAGTTTTATACCAATACATTTATTTGATAAAAAATGTTATTTATAAAGAGAAATCAGACAAGAAGTACCAACTGCTACTTTTGTCCCCGGTCCCCCTATAATGATTTTTAATGAGTGCTTTAAAAAGAATAAAATACTGAATTAATTGTATCTTGCATCAGATTATTGCGTTTTAATGTAATTTATATTTTCCATTTCGTTGCTCATAAAATTGAACTTAAACATCCATTTTTTTTTATAAAGAACACGAAGTTTTAAGGGTTAACAAGATATAAATTTCCAATTTGAGATTAATCTTACACTGTTATCTGCCATTTCTGACTCTAAAATATGAAATTCATAAAATCAAGCCGCGATAAACGGATTATAAATTAATATTGCTTAAGAGGGGAAACTTCACCTCACCTCTTTTCACGAATTAAGAGGCCGTCAGCGATTAAGAATCTAGCGTGCAAACGCAATAATGAGGCCAAACATGCATGATTTATAAAAGATTACACTGAATTCAGTATTATTAATTGCAATAATTTTTCTGGCTTTTAATTTTTGTGGTAATTAAATTTTTGGTAAACCCGCAACTCTAACACAATCCTATCTTAAAAACGAGCTTGACCAGCTCGGGGTCATTTCTTCTTATAATCAAAAATCTAAGGAATAACCATTCTACAGAGAGAAAACTTTAAAAATTTACCCCAAAATGACTATATTTCCCTTTTAGGAGCAAAGTAAGAAAATATTTCAACTTGATTTGTTTAATTAAAATAAAATGAATAAGAACAATATTTTAAAGAGCAATTTGAGCCGCGAAAGGTTAAATAATGTAATCAATGATTTCTTATGTTAATTCTACATATTTAGAATTTTTTTTTTTTTTTTTTTTTTTTTTTTGAGAAGGAAGGATGAATCTGGAGCGTCCGGCGGGATTCGAGACCCGTGTCTCTCTACTTTACGCGAAGATGTAAGGTAAAATAAAATGATTTATGGAGAGAGACACGGGTTCGAATCCTGTCGGATGCTCAATTTATTTTTATTAAAAAAAAAATAATAAAATTTTTTTCTATCTATGTAGAATTAACGTAAGAAATTATTATTTAACTTTCGCGGATCAAATTGCTTTAAGAAAAAAATGAAAACTAACGTTTAAAAGTTAATTTGTCTAAAATATTTTAAACAATTTTTTTTCTTTTTGTTTAAATTTTGAATGCGTCATTATGAAAATGGTATAATTTTTTTACATGGATTTCCTTTCTCAAGGAAATTTCGTAGTTTTTTTTATCCTTCAGCCAAAATAATTTTCTAATTAACAGAAAAATACTTCATCATACGTACTATGGTAAAGTAAAGCAAAAAGGCTGTAACTAAGCTTGAAAATTATATATTATGTTTAATATTTGTCCGCTTCCCTGGTGTAAAGGTCAGCATCTCTGGCTGGCAACCCGGAGGTCTAGGGTTCGATTCCCAGACATTTTTTTCTGTAAGTATAGGGTCTTGTATTAAAAATTAAGTGGGAGATAAATTTAACCTAATTTATCGCGCGGAGAATTTATCACTGCTCGAAGCCCCTAAAAACTTAGTAAATTGGATTGTATCCAACTTTCTGAGATTTGGCACGTGATCCCGGCTTCTTTCCTTCTACTCTGTTCTTTTCACGATGGAGGGGCCAGCCCATACAAGCCTTTAGGGGATTCACCTTCTGGTGTATCTCCTTCTCACATTAATATCATTAAAAAAAAGAATAAAATACCCAAATATCTTGTTTTGAATTTTAATGCTTCACCTTTCTAAGCTAAAACCATATCTATATCTTTTCAGGTTTAAGAGATCTTAAAAAACTCTGAAGTCCAATTTCGGGGTCCTTTCCTTCCTTTAGGGTTCGAATTTCATAAAATAACTTCTTAGCACACCCATAAATCGTAGAAAGAACATACAGTCCAAATTTCATTTTTCTAGGTCTAGCGGTTTGGGCTGTGCGTGAATGAATGAATGAATGAAACGTCACCTTCTCTTTTTATATATCTATCTTTGTATATAAAGAAGATATATAACAATTTTTCCATCAACAAATAAACAATCAAAGCTCAGTCTTAACTGGGATGATTATTTAACTTTATAATATAATATAAAAATTAATGATTAACTAATTAATAGACAAACGAAATTTTAACCAAATTTTTGTTAGAAAATTAATAGGATAGTAATAGGGTCTATATGTAATAAAAATTAATTAAAATTTTTCCAATCGCCGCAAAGCCCCTGAAATTTATGCAACTATATAGTTCGGAATGGATTTGCAAAGCCTATCCTAAGAATCTTAAGGCGTTTTCATTTTATTTCAATACATGGATTTATTGAATAAATACTTTAAAGTAAAATAATTTTAAAAACTATCACGTGCTAAACCTGAATGAATACTACAATTTGTCACTTTAGTTGGGTTCCGTAGTCTTTACCTGAGGACCCTTTGAAGCTGCACTCCGCGCCCATTAATTTTGTCGCTCAATTTTCTCAAATAATCCGTTTTGCTCCTTATTTTCGAATATATTTTCTGATAAATATCAATTATTAATGTTAAAATTGTAAAATTGATGATAAAACCAAAAAAAAGGACATATTAAATCGAAATGTTGATATTTTTAAAAATTCATATCTCGGAAACCACTTCTATTCCAAAATTAAAATTTTCAGGGTTGTTTGAGGATATAATAAAGTATACTCCTGGAAAATTTCAAAGGATTTCAAGTTGAAAGAAAAAAGTTCTTGCTATCTGAAAATGACGATTTTTCAAAAATCTATCGGTTTTAGATGGCCATAACTTAACGAAATAGAAGCAATCAAGTAAAAAGTGGGTAGATTTCTTCAGAATATACCTGTACAAAAAATATCAGCTGCTGATCAACCCTCTACTTCGAAAACTGTAGATATGACAGAATTTTAAAAATAGGCAAAATTTCTCTGAAACAGTTGTTTAGTTAGCAGCTCGGATAAAGAAGCCGGACTTGAGTGTAAGCCAATGACCAATTATTTTTCTTCAAAATAGAGGGTTTAAAGAGAAGAATCCCGCCTCAAATAAGTCTCTCAGTTATATAGAAGGTGAGATATATGGTAAACTTTTGAATATGACTGAAAAATCAACTTTTTTCAAAATTCAAAAAATTCTCCAGGGGACAAATTTGATCAAATCGGGCTCAAATTTTCAGTATCATCTCCTTTTCTGATGTGTTTTCGAGGAAAAAATCGGTATCAAAATCGGCGACCCACTCCAGCACACTTTCGTCGAAAATTAATGGATCTTCCCATTTACATATAAGTTTTTAAGGAATTTGGTGTTGGTATTTGGTGAAACATTTTTTAAAATTATTGTATAAAAAATACTTGGTAGGTTTCATATTAAAACAAAAATATAAATTCGTTTTATTTTTTATATCTTAATGTGAAACCTACCAAGAATTTTTTTATCCAATAATTTTACATATAGGTACGAGAATCTATTTTAAAGTATAAAATTTACGAAAAGTAAAATTAGAAGCTCACTATGAGCTAAAAAAATAATAATGTTCTTATTTCTACATTATTAACTATCTTTTTTGAATAACAAATATCAATAGAATTATAATATTTTATCTGTGGTCCGAGACAATTTTTTTTCTTCAAATATGGCCCGTATAAGCCAAAAGGTTGACAGCCCTGATCTAGATACTTTAACTTGCAATATAACACCCCACTATAAGAACAGACTGTTCTCAGAGGTAGTCCGGACCCATCATCATAGAGTAATCGGTCTAAGATTGGTTTGAAGCTAGTGATTCTATCTCAGGCCAACTACATGTTTTCTTCCGAATTCTTCATTCTTCTATAAGTGTCATATCGGGTCTCCCTGGCGTTTCGGCACCTCTCCACATATACCTGTGCTGAGTGTGTTTAGCTGTTTTTACACAGATATACGGGACCTACTTTTTAACTCCGGTTCCGATCGGCTAGTTTGGAGAGGTTGACTAGGCAATTGTATTCTTGGTAGTTTGCCATTGCTTTCCAAGAGGAGGCTGCTGCAAATATTTGCCGAGAGTCAGTCTCGAACCAGCGTATTCCAGGCCAGCAGCCCGACACTCTAACCACTCTAACCACTGACCCACAGTCGCCTCTTAATTATTAATTATCTTAGCAAAATATTATTTATATAATCGAGTTTAATTAACCGTCTCGACCACTTCTTGTTCATTCTTCTTTTAACCCTCGAATTTTTTCAACATTGGTTTCTTATTCTTATTACTAACTACAAGCAAAGACGTATTCTCTTTAAAAAGATTTTGGATTATACTTTAAATTTGGAGTGGTTGACTAGGCAATTATACTCTTGGTAGTTTGCAATTGCTTTCCAAGAGGAGGCGGCTGCAAATATTTGCCGAGACTCAGTCTCGAACCAGCGTATTCCAGGCCAGCGGCCCGACACTCTAACCACTAACCCACAGTCGCCTCTTAATTATTCATCATTTTAGCAAAATATTCTTTATATCGAGTTTAATTAACGGTCTCGACCACTTCTTGTTCATTCTTCTTTTAACATTTGAATTTTTTCAACATTGGTTTCTTATTCTTATTACTAACTACAAGCAAAGACGTATTCTCTTTAAAAAGATTTTGGATTATACTTTAAATTAAAATATTTTGGTTCATCTTTAACAATTTTTTGATTGATTGATTATTATTTAATTTCCCATTTGTTGAATGACCTGATGGTATGAAAACACAGCCCTTATTTAAAACGTACGCAGGATATGATTGGTACATGGAATGATAACTAAATACGCCAAATCTATAACATATACTAATTACAGTGCTTAAGAAAATTGTTGCAATCTACTGTACTTTTGATCTTTCGAAATTGACAAAGACAAAAACAACAAGAACAACAATAATACTCGGTGGTTGTGCATGGATTAAGAGAGGGGCTTACTTACAGGGGACACCGGATCAGAAGGTGGTGGCCCGGCGCGGTAGGTGCCCTCTACAAACGAGATACACCTCTCAGAATTACACCCCCAAAATAAGGCAAGTACTTTCACAACCCCTTTCTAGCGTGTGTACGTGTGAGACAAAAAATTTGAATTTTAAATTTTTAATATTAATCAATAACTTGTAATTAAAAATATTGAAAAATAAGAAAAAGTTATAAAGCAAGAATCAGTGGCGTGACGTCAGAAGTCTGTTTAATTTTTCTTCATATTCAAATTAAAATGAAATTAAAGCTAAAAAGGAAAACTTTTTCAAAACTTTATAAAATTTTAGTTATTTGGTAATTTATTAACTTTGATTGACTTAGAATTTTGAAACAGTTTATTTCTATAAATTTAGGTGCCAAAATTCAGCTCATATACATATATAGAAATTCAATTTTTTTTGTTTTAGTGTATTTTTCTATCCGAGGCTATAAAACTAAAATTCCAAAAATCAGATATTTTTTTTCATTTTGTGTATTACCTAGGCTCCAGCTCATTACCTACTCAGTTCGATAAGACCTCTCATAAATGACATTCTGATTAAGATTGAAGTAATTTTTGGATACGGACTGATAAGTGAATTGAGTGGATATTGATGAGGCAGTCCAAAAAAGAAGGTAATTTAGACTATCTATTTATTTAAATTGAATTGGCTAGGGGCCAGTAAGGGAAAATAAAAAGTTGAAATAAAAGTCAACTTCTATTTGTTACTTTATTTTGAGCAGACGTTGTAAAAATATCGATTACGTCTGCCCAAAATAAAGTAACAAATAGAAGTTGACTTTTATTTCATCTTTTATTTTCCCCTTACTGGCCCCTTAGCCAATTCAATTTAAATAAAATAGGGCCACCAAACACGGTTCTTTTTAAAATATCTATTTATTAATAAACCGACGTTTCGGCGGCTTATTCTCTATTTCCTCAGTGTTGTGACTGACTTTTCAAAACCTGGAAGAAGGAGGGAATAAGTCTCCGAAACGTCAGTTTATGATTAAAAAGATAGTCTAAATTATCTTCTTTTTTTGAACTATTATACTCGTATATCATTGTAGCGGCCCGCTTTGGCCACGAGCTTTTAGACACGGCGGCTAGATGACTCAGTCAGATCGTTGCGACACTTTGCATGACTGATAATATTTCAGTCATGTATTAAGTAAGGCAATTCGATCTCGACTAATCATCGAAGGAGGAGCCATCCACCAACTAGGAGCTCCTCACCCGCCAACTATGCGGGTGGCGCCCAGCCCGGCTTTTTACCAGGGACGAACATCGCCCTGTCCCAATCATTGTTAGGTCCCCGCCAACTAGGAGGGGAGCGCCGACACGCACCACACAACCAACCCCCTAACATCATCAATATCCAATCAACATTCTGATTTTTTTTTCTGAGATCAGAAGCTAGAAAGTCCAAAATTTATTCAGAACCTTTGTTTTGAAAATACAAATACATATTTTAGCCCAATAAATAACTTTCTATGATATCCATATTCTTGAGTGATTAGTGATTAGACAGTTTTTTGTCACTAGATAATAGGTATGTTTCAAAAAATTGAAATTTGGTAGGTTCAGAGATGAAGTTTAATAATAATTGTGTACTGAATATCAGCTTCGATGTCTTATCATATAAGTCTGAAATCTATTGGTATCTTTGTTTCAAAAATATTAATATTTTATTGTTAAAGGATAAATCAATTGAATTGCTTCTTTCTAGTAATTTATTTTATTATTCAAATGGTTAATCTAGATATTTCGAGAGCGCTTTCAGCATCTCTTCCTTATTGGAAACCACTCCCCGAAATTGGAAGAGATGCCGAAAGCGCTCTCGAAATATTTGGATTAACCATTTGAATAATAAAATAAGTTACTGGACAAAAGCAATTCAATTTATTTATCATTTAACAATAAAAAATTAATATATCCAATACACACCAAGCCAGAAAAATTCTTATGAATTAATATTTTAGAACAAGAACGAACTTTATACGATCATCTTTTTTTATTTTTGAATAATTTTAGGTGACTTAATCTACACAGATTGAGAGAAAATAAGCTTAAGAAATGAATTTTCTCGACTTTTTAAGTGTATGTTAACCCAAAAAGTAAAAAGATTTTATATGGTAATTGGTTTCCCAACCTGGTAATTCACTTTAAAAAATTAAATACAATTAAATACTTTGATTTTAGAATGAAAAACAGATTTTAATTATTTTTTTGTTTATTTAAAAACTGAAAAAAAAATTCTGCAAGAAACAGACCTCTGACATCACTAATTCTTATTTCAGCTATAACTTTTTTATTTTTCAATATTTTTCAAAACAAAAAAACTACGTAATCAATATTTCTAATTTGAATCTCGATTAGTATTAAAATTTCCATACACACACAATTATCAATTAAAAATCAAATTATCATAATTTTATGGTATATGTTGTTGTTTTTATATGTTCAATAGTAAAATTAATTTCTATTGTATTTACTTACAGAACTGCGGCGACTATTACGAGTATTGATTTGGTATCTCTATAATTATTTAAATTAGAGTATCTACGTGATCTATAGCGCACTCGACATCATGTCGTGCATATATTAGTTGTACTGGATTAACAGTCTGTGGTTATATCAATTAACATCTAAATTTTTGTAATATTTTAAAATATATTCTGTTTAACAGGTGTAGATTGCTATATATTATTATTATTACAGTACCTGGGCCACCGAGCAATGCTCGGTAACTTTTTGCTTCAGTTAATAGCTATATATTAATCCCCGAAACCCCATACCTCCCCCGGACCCCCACCACCACCGCAACCCACCCCCTGCACCCCCACATCTACGCCTACCTCTTTTTTTTAATTTTATTAAACCAATTATTTTACATGAATTAATGTATACATTGTATTTGAGCTTCGACTCCAGAGATTACTTCATCACCATCGACTGTCCTTGATCATCTTTTAGTCCTTGTTTTTAATAAGAGGAAAAAACTAATTAAATAAAAAATCTCTTTTTCGATAATTATTCCAATTCCATATTTTCTCTGATTATTATCAATCCAATCGTTCCAATCGAATCAATTAAATTTCCCAACTTTTAATATATAATAATAATTATAATTATCTTATTGTGGGATATAAAATTAAAAAACCAATTATTTATTAAAAGGAAATTGAATAAAAGTGTGATTATACATTTTTATCGAGACAACCACCTGTGAATAATTGTTTCAATTAACAAAAAACCCATCAAAAACAACTTAGCCGAAGATGAGACCGTGACAGATCGAATGTCCAACACAAAACCCTCCTAACCCGTGAATTTCATCCAAATCGTTAGAGCCGTTTTCGAGAACCCGAGCGGATATATATATACTATATAAACATTGCTCGTTTAATATAATAAGATATGGGGGATTTCACGTGAAGCGGACAACAAAAAAATGTGAGGTATTGAGTTTGTAATTGTACTTCTAGAAGGTATGAATTTGAACACACAATTTTTTGTGGTATGGATTTATAAATTATTGACGCTATTGAATTTCGAATTTTTTGGAAGCAATTTTTCAAATTAAACAAATTTACAATAAAATATTAAACATGGTGGTTTATATAGAAAATTTACTGTTCTTTTTAATTATGAAATCAGATTTGAAATTGAATTTTTTTTTTCATGTATAAAACCGGAAGTAAACATTTCAAATCAGAATTTTCATAACTCCGACCGTTTTTTATTTTTTTAATTATTTTAATTTCAAAATATAACTTAAAGTATAGAGATAATATACTAAAAGTTTCAAAATGGAAGTTATATTAGTTTAGGAGATATATGAATTAAAGTATATATGTGTCCCACTGAGCGTGTTAGGTCGGCTGGTTAACGCGAAAGCGCATTAAAATGATGCGATATTAATATGTATTAATCTATTTAAGCATATTTAGACTCTAACAACGATGTAGGATAGGTAATATTCAAAAAATAAAATGTATAATTTTTAACAAAAATATTAATAAGAAGCAGTAGTCAGCGCGAAACAATAGCATATACTTAGCAAAACTCCTACGATATCACCTATGTAGGCATAAATACTTTAAATTTCAAAAGTAATTTTGTATAATTATACATTTTATGTTATATATATGGTGGAATTTACTTTTAACTCAATTAGAACGTACATAATTTAAGTATATTTTAGCTAATTTGAAATTGAAATACATAGTTAGTTAAATTTTTATAATTTTTCTAACTAATATAACAAAGAATAATTGCTATATCAATGAGAATTGTTTTTGACCGCCCTTATTTGAAAAAGATATTTATCGCGAGAATACTGCGGATTACGCTATTGAAGTCTGCGGAGTCTTAAGAGTCTTAAGACTACGCAGACTTCAATAGCGTAATCCGCAGTATTCTCGCGATAAATATCTTTTTCAAATAAGCGCGGTCAAAAACAATTCTCATTGATATAGCAATTATTCTTTGTTATATTGGTTAGAAAAATTATAAAAATTTATTTAAGATCATTATTTCAAGTTAGAAATATATAAGTTCAAATATTATTTTCACTCAATATTTGACAAAAATTCCCTACAGTTGATTCGCGATTGAATCAAATGTAGAAAACATTCGACATAGTTAGTTGTAATTGTATTCAGTTTGGCTCAGTTCATCGGATTGGCACTGCGAATGTTATTCCTTCTGATTCTCAGAGAATGAAAACATAGCCGGAATTCTCGAATATTCTAAACCTATTTTTCCCTATAAAAGAAACGAACATTCATAATCAAACCCAATTAAATTTTATATCGGATTAGTTTTTAGAAGGTTTTATCAATAAGTACCAGGTAGACCGAGCTTAACTAGGTAATAGTTAAAAGCAGTCTAGTACTATTTCAAAATATCGTTTATTTATCCAACCACTTGTTTTGTTTTGATTCCCACACCTATTCCATCCTTATTCCCCAACTTGATAATAATTAGTATAATTATTAAAAAAAAAAACTAACAATATTATTTTCTCAAAGTTGAGACCTCATTTTTTTAAAAATTAAAACGGGACGCTAAAAAAGCAGTCTCTAGTACTATTTCAAAATATCGTTTTTTTATTCAACCACTTGTTTTGTTTTGATTCCCACACCTATTCCATCCTTATTCCCCAACTTGATAATAATTAGTATAATTATTAAAAAAAAAACTAACAATATTATTTTCTCAAAGTTGAGACCTCATATTTTTAAAAATTAAAACGGGACGCTAAAAAAGCAGTCTCTAGTACTATTTCAAAATATCGTTTTTTTATTCAACCACTTGTTTTGTTTTGATTCCCACACCTATTCCATCCATATTCCCCAACTTGTTAACAATTACCTAGTATAATTATTAAAAAAAAAAACTAACAAAATTATTTTCTCAAAGTTGAGACCTCATTTTTTTAAAAATTAAAACGGGACGCTAATAGTGTAGATACAAAATCGAATATCAATCACTTTGATTGTGAAATAAAAAAATAAAAAAAAAAAGAGAGAGAGAAAGAGAAAATTGCAAGTGTGCCTGCAAATATGTTTGTTTGATCCTGCAATTTCAATCAATTAGAGTGTCCGAGGGGCAACAAAATCAAACCGTCCATTTCGCTTTTTAGTAGGAAAAAAAGTGGGGGTTAACCATCAAGAAAATTAAAATACGACCAACGACAGTGCTATCAATATATAAAAAAGTATAGATAGTTATAAAAAGATGTTTATCTATCCAATAGGCTTGTTTAATATTAAAAAAAACGGTTAATGTTGACACTGTAGTGGCACACTACATCGGTGAATAACAAACATATTATTATGAGCAGCAAAAAAGTTGTTCACCGATAGCTGTCTGCCAATAGATGACAAGGAGGTGAATTTTCATTGAATTGGCGATACCTTGTTGACTTTATATAAATTTCTGGCGACGAGATCATTTTCAGGAGTTTACATTGAGTTTGCTCATTAAGAAATATTTCGTTTTTCTTTTTGTGAAACCCCAAACCCACCTTATAAATTATATTTTTTAAATTTAAATTTTTAATTTTATTAAATACACCATTCTCCCTGAACAGAATTTGTCAATCGGGTATTTAAGCCCATAATAGATAAAATATTTCTAATTAAAAAGAATGATGATTAAGGTCAAATCTTCGAAACTATAATCTCAAACAAATCTTCTAATTCTACAGTATCCTTACTTTGCTACTTGATATATACATATGATGATGATTATATGAAAGAATTAAGCGAAAGAGCGAGCCGAGAGAGATGGCTCCACGTGGAGCGTCGAACGATAGCGATATATATTTCGATCCATGCGATCATGAGCGTATGATGATACTGAGGAGCCAGCACGCCAGGCCCAAGATGAGAGAGGAAGGGCGACTTAGCCGTCCTCTGGTGGCGGACTGCGAACCAGAGGCAACAAGTTTGGGAAGTCGTCGCGACGAAGTAATTTACAGGGTTGTAGCGATTGAACACTACTCTTTTGAGAAAACAAAATCTTTTCTATCAATTCTTTGGTTTTGGAATTAAAAACCATCACCATAACGAACTTACTACGAACCTAGTTTCTTGACTAATACTGAATATCTCTATCTTTTCGAGCCTAATTTGAGCATGTTTGTAGAATTTGGGACACAAATAAAGGAAAAATTCCAAAAACCCAGACTTTCACATTTCTACTCTTAAAATGGAGGAGTGAAATTGTATTGTAAATTTGCATCCAATGATCATAGGATGCTAAAATTTGGTATCCGAGTAGAGTTTCGAACATTAATAAAGGGGAAAATATTTTCACAAAAACTTTACTACCTGTTAACCCCTAAAATGAAGTAGTGAAGACTATAGACAATTTTCATTTATTAAATATATAATAACCCTTGATGATAAAATTAGGTATATTGGTAGATTTTAGAACCCCAATGAAGGAAAAATTCGAAAAACTCAGACTTTCCATCTTTCAACCATTAAAATGATCGAAATTAAAAATATAAAGGTATATGGTACCGCGATTGGAACTAGGTGTACACCGTCTTTGGAATTATTTGGTATAATTTTGGAATTCATTAGATAATCTATTGTCATCTATTGTCTTCTACTTGGAAATTAAAGTGGACGTAGAAGTAGATGTACCTACAGGATTTTAGGTCGCGGTTCACCCCTCGTATGTACCCATTATTTTGTAAATATTTATAATTTTTATTTTTATTCAAGGTAATTTCATCTCCAAAACTATATCATTGTCTATTTTCAAAATATTATTTGTTTATAGTTGATTTATATATAACAAAGAGAAACAAAGAGGTTGTCCTCTGCTTGATGCAAATAAATATACACACATATATATCGAGATGATATATCTGTATATATATATTATTTATTTGTTTGAGACTATAGTTTCGAAGACTTGGTCTTCATCATCAGTCTTTCTTCAATTATAAATGTTTTTCAAAGATATCCATATGATATTGACTCCATGAAAAACATTTATAATTGAAGAAGACTGATGATGAAGTCCAAGTCTTCGAAACTATAGTCTCAAACAAATAAATAATATATATACAGATATATCATCTCGATATATATGTGTGTATGTTTATTTGCATCAAGCAGAGGACAACCTCTTTGTTTCTCTTTGTGAATCAACAACTCTGCTACTCTCGGCAAAACAAAAACTTTTCAATTTTACTTATGGAAAGTGGTGTAGGTTTTAGGTGAAACATGATGTTAGTTAATAGAGTAAAGGGTGTGTAGTTTCACAGTGAATGAAATAAAACTCAAAGAGGTTTATACAAACTCAATATATTTCGGATTATTAGTCCATCATCAGGAGTTTATAAGTTAATACTTTTCAATTGATTTATATACTATATATTTTTTGTTAATGGAGAATGGTGTGAATTCTTGGTGAAATATTTTAAATAAAGTAAAGAAAATTTTTAAGAAACTTTTTAAAATTTAAAATATAAAATTCTAGGTTATCTTTTATTTTTGTGAAACCTACCTAAGTATTTTATATTTTAAATTTTAAAAGTGTCTTAAAAATTTTTCAAAATTTTCCTTAATTTATTATATTTCTTTTTTAATACAACTATTTTACCAAATTTCCATTGACAAAAGGGAAAATTTCTTCCGAAACGTTTGGATTTTTAATAGTTACGTTTTTCAAATTGTTTTTATTTGGTATCTTTATATTTATACACAATATTTTTGCTTTAAAATTTTTTACTTTTCTTTTTTCGTTTTGGTGAATAATCAATAAAAAGGTATGTGCCTAGTACAAAGAGAGCCCATTTGCAAAATGCCAAATCACACATTTGTAATCTTAAAAGATTATTATCAGATAAGAAATTGCCGCAATGCGCTATTTTTCATTTAATCTTTATATATTCTATATATATACTTTACTTATTATTTATCAAGAAGGTGTATTTGGCAGGTTTTGAGGACGAAAGGTCAACTTTGGTGGTCATATATATGTTTATAATAAATTGTTCAATAGACCACACAGCAGTTGTGACGTCATTAGTCGCGAGTGCGTCTATAAACAAACGGTTGCTAGGCAACCGCGCCATCAGCCAGCCTAATAGCCTAAACAAACCGAGCCATTTCAATAGAATTAATGATTTTTATTTCCATTTCTTTGAATTTTAACGCAAAGTAGCAATAAAATAGATTAATCATCTGGCCAGGCTGGTAAGCTCTCCCTCTCTGACCCTCTACAATCAACATTTATTACATCTGTGTTAATTCTAATAAATAGAGTGCATTAACCTTGATTAAAGTTTTTCTTTTTTTTAGTCCATTTATTCTTCTTTTCGCTATTGATTTAGTTAGAGGGGTAAAATAATAAAAAAAGTCTCTCTCTATTTCCTCTTGAAAGATTTTTGCTTTGATGTTAACATTTTGAATTACAAATGGGTTGTTTTTTGTTCATGTTGTTGTTGTTCTTCTTCTTTTTTTAAAATAAAGTAGAGTATATTCTTCAAATAATTTGGTTATAGAATATTTAGAAAAAATAATAAAAAATTAATTGTATAATTAAATATAGAGATTTTGGTTAGAGTAGCAGATTATAAGAAGAAATCAATGAGGACACACATGGGCGTACCGAGGGGGGCCCTCCCCTTGGACTGCCACCCCTGGGTCCTCCAGTCTATAATACATTTAGCTGGTATATTATGTGCTTAGGCCTAAATACTGTTTTATTTATAAAATTGTGGAGGAAAGGAAGTAAAATTTATAGGTATTTCAAAACTCATATTTGTCAGGTTACGAGTTCCAATTTCTTAAGTGGGAGATAAATTTAATCTAATTTATGGGGCGGAAAATTTACCACTGCTCGAAGCCCTTAAAAAACTTAGTAAATTGGATGTATCTAACTTTCTGAGATTTGGCTCGTGATCCCGGCTTCTTTCCTTCTACTCTGTTCTTTTCACAATGGGGGGCCATTTCATACAGGCCTTTAGGGGATGCACCTTCTGGTGTATCTCCTTCTCACATCAATATCATTAAAAAAAATGAATTAATTTTTAAAAGTCGCTACATAAAAGATCCAAAACTCCGAATAATCTATGCATAATTCTATATTCTAAAAAAAAAAAAATTCTGGATATTGGAATATTCGTTGGATAACTTCACAATCTCCGTAGATATTCCGAGAATTTTCATAGAATGATACAATTTAAATATTCTGGCATTATTTCAAGCAATATTTTAAGACAGTGGTGCTACCAGGATTTTGTCCTTGAGGGGCTAACACACACACACACACACACTTTATTTATTTATTAAAGAACATTGTATCTGTAGGGCCATCTAGTCCCTTTAATGTACAATTTTAGACCAATTTAAACAAACAAAAATTAATTAATATATGTATAAATTTTCGTAAAATGTCAAAAATAATGTTTACACAATTTCAAAGTTAAATAATTTAATTTAATATTATATTTCAAAGTCTCATCTTTAAATTATTAAACTTCGAAGTTATCAAAACTTTATTTTTCCCCTTTTATTAAAACGTTGTCATTTTTTTGTTTTAATTGATTGTCAAAATATTATTAAAATTTATCAAATATTTTTTTCATTTTTATTTGTTAATTTTTACTTTTAATTTAATTTTTTCTTGTCCTGGGAAGGGGGGATTCAGCCCCCTTGCCCCCCCCCTCCCCCGTTGTTGCGCCAGTGTTCTCGGATATCCTCAGAATGTAGATAACAATAATATCTTTTATATCGAGAAGATGTAATAATTAAAACTATACTCAAAATAACATTGTGTGAATATTTTTTTTATTGATGCTAAAAGCGTATTTTCTCTTCTTTTAGTAAATATTTAAACCTACTTTTATTTATTTTTATTATATCTGCTATGATGATATTTATTTAATTCAATCATTTAAAATCACCTATACTAAATACGGTATAATATAACCAGGTCTCAATTTTCGAAATTTGATACGTTTTTTAATTAAACTGATAATTTTTCATTCACATAAACTTACGGGGAAGTTAAACTTCTCTACCCGTAGATGTTATTGAAATATTCTAAATTTTATTTGTCATGAAATATTAGTGGGTTTTAAAATAATAATTTAAATTTCCTAATTTTAATAAATTTTATTTGTCATGAAATATTAGTGGTTTTTTAAAAAATTATTTCCCTCTATTAAATCATTTCCCCATTATTGTAACAAAAAATCAAACAGATAGGGTAACATGTATAGTTGTTGACACCCTCCCCCCAGTTGTTGACACTCTGGAAGAATAATACCCAAAATAAGGAAGCCATTTTTAAAATAAAGCGGGAAGACGTGTATCTAGATACATTTCTTCATTTTTGTTGCGTTGGCATCCTTGAACATTTCATTCTTTGTTTTGTTTGTCTTTGAGGAATTTTATAAAACGTCGCTAAAGAAGTTTCACTTCAAAAATAATTCATGTGATTGAATCAAAATATTGTGTGGTTGATTAAATAAACAATAATTAAAATAAAGCGAAGCTGGATTATTTACATTTTACCCTGGATAAATAAGTGAATGTTGTGTGATGGCTCACACCAGATTTGTTATTAAAATTTTAAATTATTTTTTGATAATTTTTATCACTAGGAAGGGGGAGTCGGGTTAGCTCAGTCGGCTAACGCACTGCCCTCGCTTCGGCATCGATCGATTATGACGATGTTGGAGTGAAGGGCCGGGGTTCGATCCTGGCTGGCAAATAAAAATTTCTACCGGCTAAAAACTCGGCTCCCTCACTAACCCTACTAACACTTTACTTATGTGCTGTCTAAATGGGCTTTGTTCCCAGTGACATTAAATAAATAATAAAAAAAAATCAATAGGAAGATCAAGTTTTTGAGTAATGTATATAATTTTCTGATGTAAAATGGCAAATAGAATGATGATTTTCAACCGAAATAGAGGACCTAAATGAACTTGGTGGCATCGTTAGTAATGGTTAGCTCACCCACCGACCCTCATTGCTTCCTCTCGATCTTCTAGACTAGATGGATTGGATTAGAAATGGGTAAAGAGGGAGCAGGAGTAGTAGTAGTACTTCCGACTTCCGTCAAGGGTGAATGAATGCACTTCCTCAACTCGAGTGATATTCCAAAATGACAAATCGGAAGACACAACTTTATCCGTGACCGAATTTACAAGCACAACATTTATTTCATCCCTTAATATATATATGAAATATTCGTAACATGCCTGAGTGTTTATTTCATAATAATAAATTCTATTAAATAGTCCAAGATGAGTATTAGAGATGTTAACTCTAAATAATAATTCCTCCATGGCAAATGGCTTTTTACTAGCAAGATAATGTTTATTATTCATTATTCTGTTAAAATTAAGTTTCGACTTTTTTTATGAAAATGATGAGAGAAGGAGTTACACCAAAAAGGTGCATCTCCTAAAGGCCTGGGTTGGCCCCTCCATCGTGAAAAGAGGAAGAAGAAGGGTTTTTATGGGGTGGGTAGGGGTCGAAGGTATCTGTGGATACGGGTCTTAAACAGCTGAAGGTTATAAGTCGCGGGGAAGACGGTGGGTGGGATCGAGTTCCAGTCTCTGGAAGTCTTAGGAATAAAAGAGTTAGCGAAAGCGCTTGTTCGATTTTTATCCAAAGCGCTTGTTCGATTTTTATCCAACTTGACAGCGAATAGGTGCTGAGCTTTCGAAAACCGCGTGTTTCTCTTAAAGAGGGCTTTAGGGGAGATAATTGATTTCAGCTCGACTGAACAGACAACATGATAGTATCTGTAGTACAGGGACTATTATGGACATAGAATTATTGACTTTGTAATAAAAAAAAAAATAAAAAAAATTAGAAAATTTTTACAAATTTTGAAAGTTATTTTTTGCCGAGAGTAGCAGAATTTTTATAAATTAAAGGAGACAATGAAAGAGTGTCTTCTGTTGGAAAAACTAATTTTTTTAATTTATTTATAACGAGACTATAGTTTCGAGGTCTTTGCCCTCTTCATCAGTCTTTTACAATTGATTCACAGAAATTGATGTGTGAAAATCAGATTTTGAGTCGGGCGGAAAGGACCAAACTCCAGGGGTGTAATGTACAGGTGAAAATAAAGTAAAAGAACTCACTTTCACACATCAATTCTAGTGAATCAACTGTAATAGACTGATGAAGAAGGCAAGGCCCTCGAAACTATAGTCTCGTTATAAATAAATTAAAAATTTACTTTTCTAGCAGAAGACACACTCTATTTTTTTTTTTTAAGGAAATATTGTTTATGAGCAAGAATCTATATACCTATATTTTTCCAGGTCCAGGTTACTTTTAAGCGACTTTCGGCAAATACAATAATTCTTTTTTATCGAAACGCTTGAACTAATAGGTAAAGGTTTTATGAATATTTTTATAAAGAACTATATTCATTTAATAGAATAAAAAATAATCAAGAATTCATTTCAAAATACAGTAGAGTCTCACTAATCCGGCACGTCCAATAAATCGGAACCCTCCGCCCGCGATTTTGTATCAGTTTGCTACCCATATCGGGTGAAATTTATTTTAATTTATTTTATTCATTAAGAATGTTTCTATACAACCAGTAATCTGAACATTCCAATAATGCATCACCCCCTAGTTTTTAATAGTGCCGAATTAGTGAGCCTCTACTGTATTAGTATGTATAAAATGGGAAAAAATATTTTGATAGTTTTTTTAATTAATCTAATTATAAACAAGTTTCTAGTTGAATAGAAATGAATCATGTGGTTGAATCAAAACAAAACAAGTGGATAAATAAATAAATAATAATTAAGAACATTAGCGGGCCAACCTAGGTCTTCAGGGTACTGGTTACTTAAGAAAAGAACCAAGATAAGAAATCATTTGCTATGGTCCTTAAAAATCTTCGTATTTTCAAAATAAAGATAAATTTTGAGGTTTCTACCTTTAAAACAAAAAAAAAAACGTTATGGAGAGTTTTATTTTTTATCGAAAATACTCTTGATTTTAATCTTTATTCAAAATTTCAATTAAAGTATCTGTCCGATAAGATTTCGTTAAAAAAAAGGAGGAATTAATCCGTACGCGATTTTATCATGATCCGTATAGAAAATCCAGCAGTTAAGCAGCGAGAGTGGAAAAGGCACGTACATACCTACGTACATTTCGTATAACCCCCTTCAACTACCCCTGTAGCTCAACAGATATGAGAAAATCTATTTACAATTCATGTTATATCCTATAAAGGTACATATATATATAAAGCAAGTCTTAGCCCAAGCAACGCTCTCTGTTGACACAACTTGGTACTTTACAATAGATCCGGGGAGGGTAAAAAAAAAGTTGAACAAACCTTTTCGTATGCGTTGTTTGCTAAAGTAAAATTCAATCACATTTTACGTGTTTATTTAAACATAACAAATATAAGAAGTTCTCTCGCTCTCTAAAAAAAGTAAAGAAAAAGATTTCGGAAATGCAATTTTAGAGAAAGAAAAAAAAACTATCTGTATCTTTGTGTATGTGCTACTAGTAGAAAGATTAAAGAATAATATATGGCCATCAAAATTTATTGATATCAATGTAAAGATTACATACATATAGGTATAGTATTACTTTGTACGACTGGCAGACAGACGGCGAAACGGATAGCCTTAGTAAAGTTGAAAATTCAATTCATTAAGGGCCAGTTGTATGTCGGTTGGTAAAGTCGTTGTAAAAGTTGAGTAAAATCTGGTGGGATGGCCAATCAGATGAAAGTTCGTGTCATTTGATTGGCCATCCGACCGGGTGTTACGACAACACTTTACACAAACTCTTGGTTGCAACCCTTCTTGACCAGAGAAAGGTTGACGATTGGACGATTTATCTCGAAGCTCCCCGCAGGAAGGTCTGGTAACGCGCCCAAGCGATTCGACCTGTTTCAGTCCTGATGCTGATTTGATGGTAATTGAAGTAGGAGAGATGTATTTAAAGAAAAGAGTATTATTTAATATTGTTTTTTTTTTTATTAGTTATTTTATAAATTTACATTTCTCCATGCTGATGGCTGGAGAGCTTAAAACTCGTCTCTCAACTCCAATTGACAACTGACCACCCCCAAATGGGCTTCAAATTAGAACTGCTAACTCTCTGACTGACTCAAACCTGCCTGAAGAGTCGAAATTTTAAAATTACTTCTCATAGGTCAAATTCTCAATTAGCGGGGCGTATCTTAAAATCATTGAGCCCTCCCATTTCTAGAAATTTACTCTCTAGAGATTTCCCACTCAAAAATGACTTTTACAATCGACATGTGTTAAGAGCCATTTGACATTTACGTCCAGGAAGTTGTAAAATCCCTTACCCATTGTTAAATGGTCACATTCGAGAATCAAAAGGGGAAGCCGGCTGCCAAAATATTACCCTTAAGAATAATTATATTTATATTTAAGGAAAAAATTCTCGACGGCACAACACGGGCACAAGGTGAATTCTGTGAATTTGTCAACTTTTACAAAGACTTTACCAACCGACATACAACTGGCCCTAAAAGATGTAACCTCAATCGTCAAAATAAATAAACCAAAGTCTAAAATCATGTTTTTTTGGCTTTTCGGCCTTTCTAACCATAAGCCAATTTATGATAGGTACTTATTATAATTAATATTTTTTTTACTTTAATTTTTTTTTAATTTGTCTCTACCCAGGGATCAGATTTTAGCCGGATGCCTTGAGTCGGATTTGAACCCGGGTCCACTCGTTTAGCAGGGTGGTAAGCTAACCCCTAGCCTAACCCGACGCCCAAAATGATGTTTTATATTATTTAATATAAATAAGTAAGAACGAGAATATGATATTTTTTCATAAAGGTTAAAAATTTGTAACTACGTCACTGTATTTAAAAATGCGGTAACTGGAAGAACGAGCTTAACTTGGGAATTTTTTTTTGTTTTTAATTATTTTTTATTTTATCAACCACTTGTTTTGTTTTGATTTAACCACATGTTAATAATTAGTTGAATTAAAAAAAATCGATCAAAATATTTTTTTTCAAAACTGAAACCCAGTTAAATAAATTCATGAGTATTTCTTATTCTATTACCAAAATGAATACAGTTTTTTTTTTTATAAAAACAATCATAAAATGTTTATTAATAATAATTCAAACGTTTCTGGATAAAAAAAAGTGGGTGAGCTTCATCCACATAAGCTCACGGGGGAAATGAAACTTTAATTTTAAAACTCACTAAATACCTAGTTCATAACAAATAAAATTTATTAAAATTAGAAAATTTAAATTATTATTTTAAAACACACTAATTGTTCATGACAAATAAAATTAGGAAATTTAAATTATTAATTTAAAATTAGGGCATGTCTCTTATTTCCCCTCTATTGAATAATTTCCCCTTTATTGTAACTAAAAAATTCAAATAGATAAATCGCTAAAGAAGTTTCACTTCAAAAATATATTTTTAGTATTTTTAGGGTAAAAATGGCCTGGAGAACCAGCCCACAATACCTGCTATAATCGTGATTGTTGGAACTTCCACTACCACCCGTAAAATTCGTATAGTTCCAAATTTTTCCTTTTTTTTATTCCCAATTTAAATATAAATTTATTATAGAAGATATTTTATCTATAATACCAGGTTCAATAATACATCCTCGTATTATAATACGCCCAATTGATTTCCATCTTTTACCCCCAGAACCGTTCAGGACCTCCTCTTTTATTTAGCTTTCCTTTAACGTTAATACATCTACTCCCTTTGATTGGCTGATATTATTCCTTTGCCATTGGATCCCTTATATTTATGACCGGATGTTGTCTCTTTAGATCTCTATTGAAGTTTTTTTTATCTCTTGGTTGGGTCTAAAGAAAGCGGGTTTAACACTCAAAAAGCCTCTGATTGGCTTGAGTCTAGATAGTGCGTAAAGAACATGCCCTTAAAGCCTTGAAAACGCCCTCCTGGGTCAAATTGAAGTTATTTAATTTGCCTTCCATATTTCTCGACACTCCCAATTTGGCAAAATGAATTGGAATAAATAGTTTTTTTTTTTTTATTTATTTATTTATTGTCACCGGGAACAAAGCCCATTTAGACAGCAAATCAGTAAAGTGTTAGTAGTGTTAGTGAGGGAGCCGAGGTTTAGCCGGAATAAATTTTTATATGCTAGGCAGGCTCGAACCCGGGTCTCCCGCTTGAACATCGTCATCAACTATGCTGAAGCGGCCCCAGCGCCTTAGCCAGCTCGGACAACCCAACTCCCGGATAAATAGTTAAATCAAATACTTTAAGTACTAGGAAAATGTTTTCTTTATTAAAGTGAATCAGTTAATAAAAAGTATTCAACTAGCCCAAACAGTACACAATGTATGAGAGAGGTACATTTTTAGTTCATAGGAGGATGTCTCACGAAAATAAGAGAATGTACGAAAGACATCCTCTCCTACGTATTTCAAATGTATTGTACGTGTTTTCGATGTAAACCAAAGTACGTTCTTTCGATGTTTATCAAAGATGTGATTCTAAGACATTTAGGCAAATTTGAAGGTATTTTGGAGGTACTTCTTAAGACACAGTTTGAATGTCCATTCATAGACGTCTTTTTAAGTCTTTTGAACAAAGCTGAACGATTTTGGAGCTAACTTAAAAGATATTCTGGATTTCATTTGGAAAATGTTTTTCTTGGTTTTTTGAGCCAAGATTGATATTAGGCTGGTACAGAAATGACATAAAAATTGCCAATTTGAGACTCTTCCATTTTAAAGTGAAATAAATTTTTAAAAAATTAAGTCTAATTCTATTAAAACAAGATCAGAAAGAGTCAGGACCCAGACAGGCAATCCCAACTACTTTCACATTATATTCTATAGAATATAAATGTGAAAGTAAAAAAGTTCTTTATAGAGATACCAGAAAATATTTTTTATTTTAGAAACCACATAAAATAAATTCGACCGTTCTAAAAATTATCATTCGATTAAAATTTTAATACAATTTTTGATTTTAGCGAAAACAACTACTCTTTTAGTTTGTAAATTTCAATGTGTACCTTCGTTTACAAAATACAATGCTCTAACTCATAAGAGACTAACAGACATTGTAGCGACACTATTACGGTTCCGTTTTACTTTTTAAACGGAACTCTAAAAATTGCCAAATCACTAAAATTTACAGAAAACGAATTAAGGGTTAAAAAATATTTTCCTCATCTAATTTCATTTAAAAAAAAAATTCCGCATATTTTAGTCCATTTTTTACATCATATGATTTGATTATCTATCCCGAAATTTCAAAATTAGAAAAAATACGAAATCCAACCAATTTTTCGTTTTAAAAATATAAACATTTCAGAACAAGAACGAACTTTCTATGACTTTCTCTTGATTCGGACTTTTTTAAGAAAAAAAATATTGATAATTTTTGAATGAATTTAACACTTAAAATTAAACAGAAACAAGGGGTTATTGATAACAAATGAGTATATGAGTAATTGGATATTTGGTAAATAAATGAGGCTTTAGGGGGATTATTAATATTATCTTATTGTAGTTACCTATCTGAAAAGATAAAAGCTTTAGTTTCCAATTGGATTCCATTAAAGGGGTTGTATATCTATATATTTAAAGATAGGGGTCGTTTTCCCCTAAATGAGGCCTTAGGGGGGCATTATTATTGATTTTATCTCATGCTCTAAATTAATATCATTTGCTTGTTTATTAACTACATTTAGCAGATATGAAACCTAACAATATTAATTTACATTGTAATTCTATCTCAAATTAAGTAGATTTTATTTATAATATAAAAACGGATATAAGACTAAAACGCTTGGTTTAAATTTTTAACCTATAGTAACGTTTTTTTTTTTTTTTTTTTTTTTTTATAATACCGATTTGGAAATGGAAAGGTTAAATGACGATGAATATATGAAGTATATTAGATTATTGTAACCCGAGAGCTTCGCTTTTCCATAATCCAATCATTTAAGCTTAATAATAAATATATATACATCTATAAAGGGAAATTATATCCTATAATTTTGTTTTTGGAGAATATCGGCAAATTGAATAACGAGCAATCTATTTATTTATTAGTTGAATATTCACATAAAAGTCAATTTTTTGTTGTAATAAATCTAATTTTACTTTTTAACATTCGAAAATGTTTATTAGTGAGGTTATATATTCAGAAAATAGAGACATGAAAAATCGTCACAAAAAATGACACACGACAATATCATCACAACATTATACGTTTAAGTATACAGGGTGTCTCTATCAGTAATGCGCGGAGATAATCCAGGGAGTGGTTATATGGATCAATTTAAAGAAAAAAGTTTATATAAACTATGTCCAGAAAAGGTTCTTTTACCAGCTATACACCATTTTGTTTTGTTTTTATTTAATTATTTATTTATTTGTTTTTTTCATATATCTCTGACCAATTGAGTTGAAATTTTGCAATTAACTGATCAATTTAAAGACCTAGTTTGGACAAAAAATCAATTTGATCCAATTATAATTTTTAAATGAAAATAACTCTAAGGCCGCGTTCATACTGAGGCGATATAAGATAAGCGATATATCGTGACGCGACACTCACAGACAGATACTTGAAATCTAAAGGGAGGCGATAAAAAAAGTTCACAGTAGCGCGATTGCGCAACATATCGCTAGAAGTGTCGCTTGAGCGATTAGTCGCTTACGATATTTCAAGGTGTAAACATGATGACAGGAAGAAGAGAAGACAATTCTATTATTTTCATTAATTTAGTGAAATGTCGCGCCGATTTATCGCCCGCTGTCATGAACCTTGCTAGCAATATATCATCGCGATATATTTCCTACGACATATCGCTTATCTTATATCGCCTCAGTATGAACTTGGCCTAAAACGGCAAATTTTTATATACAAAAAAAACCCTCAGGAGTAATTTTTGGTAGCACGTTTAATTTTTTTTTTTTTTTTTTAATGATATTGATGAGAGAAGGAGATACACCAGAAGGTGGATCCCCTAAAGGCTTGTATGAGCTGGCCCCTCAATCGTGAAAAGAACAGAGTAGAAGGAAAAGAAGCCGGGATCACGAGCCAATCTCAGAAACTTAGATACAATTCAATATCCAATTTACTAAGGTTTTAGGGGCTTCGAGCAGTGGTAAATTCTCCGCGCGATAAATTCGGTTAAATTTATCTCCCACTTAATTTTTATTACCAGACCCTATACTTACAGAAAAAAATGTCTGGGTATAGCCGGGAATCGAACCCGAGACCTCCGGGTTGCCAGTCAGTTACTCTGACCATTACACCACGGGGGCGGACTTTCCTAACGAATGGTATAACTGTCAAAACTATTGAATAAATGATAACGGCGCTGCAGCTGCGACCGTTGGAATCTTTCTATTTTGAGAAAATCCGAGAACAACTCAGAAACAACATGGGTAGGCATTTAAAAAGTGATGAATAGGGAGAAGGGGCAGCAAAATCGGAAGCTCGGAAGAGTGATGAACTAATCAAAAGGATGTAAGATGTGGGATTGTAAAGATGTAGGTACCAAAACAATGGTCAAAAATGGACCAGTCCTCGGATTTTATAAAAAGATCAAAGTGAGCATAGGGGATGAAGCAGTATGTACGAAACTAGTTTGATTCTTTGATTCAAGAAGATGATAGAGACATCTGTATATATGGTTTTGAAGCTTCCTTCCTAATGATTTGAAAAATAAAACTCAGATTGTTATCTTTCATATCGAGCCAAGTTATTAATAGAACTACCCTTGTACGTAGGTATGATAAAGAAGAAGAACTCAACACACTGTGGGATAACTTATGAGGAGAATTTTCTAGGTTAAGTTTCACAAAAAGGAAATATATTAAAACAAATGTATGTTTTTTTGAGTTTGATTAGCTCGATATATATTTCGGGTTACTAGCCCATCTTCAGGAGTTCAAATAAAAACTGAATACAAATTTGTAAAAACGTTTAACAAGTAAAATTTTTTTTTTTTTTTTTTTTGAGAGAGAAGAGTATATTCAGAAAGTTACATCAACAAATAGAAGTTAAAAGTACGTTCAGAAATTACTTTCAATCTTTTTCTTAAAAATTAATAAATTGTTATTATTTAAATTAGAAACAGAAACAAAAACATAAACAAAGAACAAAATACAAACACAAATTATGTAATCAAAGTTAAGAGCCGATTTTTAATTTATTAATTTTAGCCAAATTAGAATCAATGATTATATCTTTGTCAAAGTCCAATTGATTATTGAGAATACTGGATTTATTCAGAAGGGCCAATTTAATCTCTGTTGATTCTAGAAGAAGAAGTCTGGGACCACTTCTTTCAAAATGAATTGGGGTAGGATTAGAAGTGGAGGCAATATGATTTTCCGAATGTAAATGAAGAGCGAAAGCAGAGGTAGAATCTGAATTAATATCATCTGATCTGTTAAGGACTCTAAGAGCATATTCATGTTCAGAGTAACGTTTTTTAAAGGAACGACCAGTCTGTCCAATATAAAAGAAATCACACCCATCACAGTCCAATTTGTAAACCCCTGACTTATCTAGTTTATCAATTTTATCAAGTTTGTTGTTAATCAAATGTGAGCCTAAAGTATTTGTGTTATAAAAAGCTGGGGTAATTCCATATGATCTAAGTATAGAAGATAGTGGATTAGACAATTGATCCGAAATGAAGGGGATTCTCCTATATAACGGTTCAGTACTGGGTTGCAAAGAGTGTAGGAGGGAAACATTAATTTTACGTTTAATTCTGTTATAGATTTTATTAATGATCGAAATGTTATATCCATTATTCAAGGCTATATTATAGATAACATTTAATTCTTTATTGTAATTTAATTTATTCATAGGTATTTTCAAGAGCCTATATATCATTGAGTAGAAAGCCGAAAATTTAGTGTTAATTGGGTGATTAGATGAAAAGGGAATAATAGTATCAGTAAAGGTGGGCTTTCTAAAAATTTGGTAATCTAATTGATTATTTGAAATAGTTATTTGAAGGTCTAAGAAAGCAATAGAGTTGTTAACACCAATTTCAGAAGTAAATTCAATGTTGTTATGGAGTTTATTCAAATAACTATTTTGAAATAAAATTAATTGTCTCTCAGAACCAGACCATATAACAAAAACATCATCTACATATCTACGCCAAATCACAATGTTTTTGGAATTGGAATTATTAGGATCGAGGATAATTGATTCTAGGTGGGCCATATAAATTTCAGCCAGGAGAGGGCTAAGAGGATTTCCCATTGGAAGACCTTCAAGTTGAATATAAAATTTACTATTAAAAACATAATAATTTTGATCTAAACAAAGGTTTAATAATTGTAGAATATGATTTCTAAGTGACGGGTCTGTAATATTTGAATTAATAAGATCAGTTACTATTTTTCTTAAGTCAAAAAGAGGAATCGAAGGAAAAAGATTTTTAACATCAAAAGAAACAAGTTTATAAGAGTTATGAATTTCTAAATTTTGTAAAGAAAGGGTGAGGTCGAAAGAATTTTTAATAGAGTATTTAGCAATAAACATACCTTTGAGGATAGTATTTAAGTATTTGCATATCTTATATGTCGGGGCGTTAATGAATGATACAACGGGTCTAATAGGGTTATCAATTTTGTGAAGTTTTGGGAGACCATAGAGTATGGGAGCATGGGGGTTCATTATTTTTAGGTTATTTAATTTAAATTTTTCTCTTGTGGTAAACGATTTAGAAGTTTCTTTTAAAGTATTAATAATATGTTGTTTAAATTTTGCAGTGGGGTCAGACAATAAAAGTTCAGCGCCACTGGTAGAGATAAAGTCATTAACTTTTGTAATATATTCATCTCTCCTCAAAATAGCAATAGTCTGACCTTTGTCAGCTTTTGTTAATATGAGGTTATTAATGTTAATTTTGGATTTAATGTTTTGAATGATTCTTTTCTCTTGATAATTAGAAAACAATGTTTTATCATCTTTATTGGTTAATTTATTAATTTTTATTGCTATTTCAGATTTAATTATTGCTAGAATAAGAAACACCATCAGAAAAACACCAAAATATCGGGAGAGTGAGAAATTCAGGGTAGATATAGAGAAATTAAATAACTTAGAATTCAAAGAAAAGTTCCAGGTGGAAGTGAAGAACAGATTTGAAATCTTTGGAAATTACGATTTAGAGACCGAAGATATGGATCAGACTTGGACGAAAGTAAAGAATAGTATAAAGACTGCTGCCCTGAATATACTTGGCAAGCCGACTAAAAAGAAAGAAAAAGCCTTGGTTTGACGAGCCGTGTAAAATACAAGTGGAAAAGAAGCATAGAGCAAGACAAAGGTATTTGTCTAATCCCCAGTACAAGGAAGAGTATGAAGAAATAAGAAGACAAGCCAATCGATTCATTAAACAAACAAAAAATGAATTCTTCAAAAAGAAGATAGAAAATCTAGCGGAATCATACGACCAAGGAAGGGTAAGAAACTTCTATGCGGAAATAAGGCAAGAGAAGAACGGATTCAAACCAAGAACCAGGGCTGTCTTGGATAGGGATGGTGAAGAAATTATGGATAGATTTGATGTGGTCTGCCGTTGGAGAGAGTATTTTAATGATTTACTTAATTTTGACGAGCCGAGTAATACAATACAGGTGAATGCATTGGACCCGGGGGATAATTATGTACTGGAACCCTCGATTCAGGAGATAGAAGAAGCAATTAAAAAGTTAAAAAAGGGAAAATCAGCCGGAAAGGACGAAATAGCAGCAGAATTATTGAAGAGTGGGGGTAAAGAGCTGTGCAAGATGATACACGTATTATTATTAAAAGTCTGGAAGGAAGAGAAAATTCCGGCAGAATGGCATGACGCTATTATTGTTCCTATACACAAAAAGGAAATATAAAAAGGTGTGAAAACTTCAGAGGAATATCAATCTTACCAACAGCTTATAAGATATTAAGTTATATCTTACTAAAACGTCTGACTCCGTTTGCTGAAGAATG